>JAWZYV010018814.1:0-25654 GCA_038373885.1 Cheiracanthium punctorium | reverse complement strand
TCCATAGGATATAATTATTTAAATTTAGAAATTAGGAAAGATATTAGTCGTCTTTGTTTTTTACTTTTTCTAAGAAATGATTTCTCTCCGATACTTTTTAATCATTAAGAAGTTTACTATAAAAGAAATATCAGAAAATTATTAAAAGTGTTAATTTGACAGTTATTAGCAAATCTGCATAGTATTTTCAATAAAATTTAATTTTAAATATGTTTATCAGAATTATGAAAAAAATTCTAAATAATTCATTGAATGTCACTTTAAATATTTTTATTTAACTTAATGAAAACTAAATTTTCAAAATTATCATCTATCAGTAAGGCTCGTGAAGGAGAATAAAACTTCTCCGCTACACAAATTATGTAATGTGATATGAAATCTGAAAACTCTTATTAACTAATTTTGAAAGTTTGGCAGGGGAATATATCCCGATATCCCACTCCCTGGTGGATATCGCCCCCCTGGTATCGATCCCCTGCAGTGGCGTAGGAAAGAGGGGGGGTCTTTGGGGCTCGAGCCCCCCCCCCAACCAAAAATACGACCGAATTGCTACGCTACTTCGCCCCTGCGATGAAGAATCGGATTGAGGGGCGACCTAGCGTTGAATTCAGGCAGATAGAAGACCAATTTTGTATATATGGCGAACGCGCACATTAAATCTGAAGGGCCAGATATAATTAATCTGGGTTTGGTCATTCGGTTTTAAATACTACTTAAACTACAAAGCAGTCTATTTATGTAGAATCATAAGTAGATGGCATTTGTATAATAGCAGACAATATATTAATTGTGTCACTATTTCAATACATAAACTTCTATTGTATTTTTATGGCAAAAAAATTATAATTATGAAAATAATTAATGGGAATTATTTTCGAGGGATGGTGTGTGAATAAGAGGTCTGAAAATAAAAAATAAGAACAATAATTAATATTCATTTAAATGAATCAAATAAAATGCATAAAATACTTAAGCATTTTAAATGATACATGAATCAAAAATTAATTTTGAAATCTCCTTCAGTCAAATAGTTATCAGAAAAATATATTTGAAACTTATTCATTTTTTTAATGGAATTTAAAAAAGTAATGATTTATAGTGTATAAATTAATATAATTTTTAGTTTTAAAAAATTCTACTCACAGGTACAGGGTTACATACTACATTTTACTTTAAAATTATCTTATATAAGGGATGTATATTTTATAACTAGTAGTTAAACTGTTTAACTAAAAATTTAAATACAAAAATTATGAATACATGTTTTCTAGAGTGAACAATATTTTTTTTTAGCGGAAACCAAAAGCTTTCTAGGAAATTCCCCCCCCCCCTTTATTGCCTATCGAATTACACCGAAATTGAATTTTTGAATTACACGTGTGTCTTCCCCCATTTCTGACAATGTACATTAAACCTCACAATTCAACTGAATACCCCGTTCCACTTTCCACCTCCATTTTCTGCGAAACAAAAGAAATTTTTTTCAAGTATTTAATTAAATTATTACACAAATAACTTCTGGTGTGGCGTTTTCTCCTACTTTCAAATTTTTTCATACTCTGGAATGACCGTCCTCCCCCTCCCAATAAAATCACTTGTATGTGCGCCCTTTTGAATGTAGAAAAAAAAGCCGCCGGAAAAAACGCCACCTAAAAAGATATTTGTGTAATAATTAATTGAAATACTTGAAAAAATTTCTTTTTCTTTTGCAGAAAAGGGGGGTATGAAGTTGAATTATGAGGTGTAATGTACTTTGTTTTCCAGATATGGGGGAAGACACATTTCTAATTGAATAAGTCAATTTGTGTATAATTTGGTAGGCGTCAAGGAAGGGGGGAGGGGGATAGACTTTCCTAGAAAGATTTCGGTTTCCGCTAAAAAAAAAAAAATAGATTTCCAATTACTTAACAGTAAATGAAGCTTTTAGGGAGCTATGACCCCAAAAAACCATTCAAGTACGTCAGTAGCGTAGCCAAGGGGGGGGGATAGGGGGGTCATACCAACCCCTCATGATGAATGTTTTGCCATACAAATGTATATTCTTCACTCCCTTATCACAGCAAATATGCATATATGCGAGTTGCAGTAGTCGTAACGCCCCCCCCCCCCATGAAAAGTTCCTGGTACGCCACTAAGGTACGCTGATGACATAGAAGTGTTAAGATTTCAAAGAAATGAAATCCTTGTTAAATAGGGATTTTAATTAACACATACGTGTGCGTGTGTGGGTGGGGGGTGGGGGATAAGGGTTTATTTTTTTCATGTTTAAATGGTTTTTTTTTGGCATATCAAATGAATTTTGACTTTTCTTACTGAAGTGCTTTTTAAGAATTACCCCCTCCCTCCTCAACCGCCACCAAGGGCGGATCATGGGGACGGAGGGGGCGACCGCCCCCCCGAGAAGAAAGAAATTAATGTAAAAGATCATATTGGATGTATATGTCAATCTTCTAACTAACCGCCCCCACCGACAAACTTGCAATAATCCGTCAAACAAAACCACTTGTTCAAGGTTAAACGAAAATTCCGTTTTTACAGAACAGTGAGAACACTTATTCTAGGTCAAATGAGAATTCCAAAAATAGCATTCGGCCCCTACTGTTTTGACCATTAGACAAAGAGGTAAGATATACATGTCCTGGGTGTCAAAAAAGAACAAAGCGGAGGTAGAGGATCTCGCAGAGGCTTTTTTCTTTTTTCTTCTTTTTTTTGGAATCATGTCACAACTACTTATGGCTATGTTAAAACTCCGAAAATCCTAAAAGAAAAAGCGATAAATCTTTGAAAAGCATTCTCGTGTAGATAAATTGAACATTCATTTATAAAATGACTACGCAAATTATAAATATGTGTACAAGTTATTAATATACCAATTATTTTATTTGTAAAATAGTGTATCACTTGTATTCCTTTTTTTCAGCAAATAACTATCTGATTTTTATTCATAGGAAGAAACATTAAATAACTTTTAAAAAGGTAATAGTTTATTGGATGTGATTTAGAATTTAAATTTTTAAACGAGTTCAAATTTTTAAAAAATTTTCTAGTTTAAAACTTTTTTTTCATTTTCATTATTATTTTTATTATTATCATTTATTGTTATTATTTATTATTATTATTTACAGTGAGTCATTTATAAGGAAAACATTACGAATATTGATTTTCTATAACTAATAAAAATTGAATAAAACACTTCTTTTCCCTCTGCAGAATCTGTAAATGTGCTAACTACAGAAATTCTAAATGACAGGCTAAATAATTCTACCAAAGTACTATAAACTCTGGAAAGAAATGCTGCAGTATGAAAAAGAATTCACTAAATTTCTGTAAGCAAAATCTTAGAATGCTCAAATCAGTACTTAAAATGTGTTAAAATTTAATATATTATTCAATTTTATTCACTTAAAATTTGTTATCAAAGAATTCGGAAGAAAATAATTCAACAGCAATCAAAGATTCATTATAATTGATATAACTAATAATTTATTTTAGTAATAATCACTTTTAACTTTTTTTCTTTTAAGTAGCCTCCCCTGAAAAATATTACATTACTTTAGGACAGGGGCGTTTTCATTTTGTGTTCTCCTTTCACTGGGGACCCAAGCTAGCTGCCAAGTCTGCCCTCGCTTTTGTCAGGCTCTGAGTTTGACACTTAAAAAAAAAAAAAATAAAGAAACAGTATACCCTAAAAATGAGTACGGGTGTCGACATCCGGTGACACTACAAAGAATTTTTCTCCATTTTTAAATGAATATGTGCTTTGTCTTGAAAACAATACAATAAATAAGTAAATCAATTATTTAGATAAAAAACTTATAAATTAATAATTTGATTTGCAAATTTTGTATGTTTGTTTTGTAGTTCAAGAACCGGAATCGATCATGTTTTAACAAAATAATGCAGTTTTGAATGCTCACAACCCAACAAAAGGATAGACGGCCCTACATATTTAACGGACGCGTTCACTTACAAGGTCGTCTTTGATTCTCAGTCAGGTTCCTTAGCAAAGGCTCTATTTCTGATCAAATTAATGTTTAAAAACTAAAGTTACACAAGTTGGAAAGTATTATTGAAACGTTTCCAACTAATTTTAAAACTAATTAACTATTAATTTTAATCGCAGTTATATATAACTAATATTTTACATTTTAAGAAATGAGTTTTAAATGATTTTAAACCAGTTTCCTTTAAAAAGTGTTGCTGTTTTTTTTTCAGAATTTAAAAATTTGCTTAAAAACATTACAATTACCCTAACATTTAATTTAAAGAAGATTTTTTAAAAAATTTTTTTTGACTTATTAATACCATAATAAGTCAATTTTTTAAAAAAGTTAACTTTTTTTAAAAAGGCATCTTTAAAATAAGAGTACCAATGTTTTAATGTTCCTTATTCTAAAATTTCTTATTTAAAAACCAAGAGCTAACAAGATAAATTACCATGAATCAGAATAAACTCTTGCCCTTATAAAAAGAAAACCAGTAATAATAAGCCATAGCTCAACCCCAGGTCTCCCCTCAATCCGATAGGGGCGCAGTGGCGTGTAGCAATTCAGTAGATTTGGGGGTTTGGGGGAGGGGTTTAGTATGGTTTTATGGATTCTGGACACTGAAAAAGACACCGATATATGATTATTTTCTATCATCCTACAAAGGTATGGGGGGGGCTCGAGCCCCAAAGCCCCCCTCCTTTCCTACGTCGTCAGTAAGAAATTAAGTTTATCAATACAAAATTATATCTCATACAACCCCCCGAAAAAATTTCGGGGTCCCCAAGCCAATTCTAGGTTCCAAAGCCCCCCCTCCCTTTCCTAAATCGTCAGTAAAAAATTAAGTTTATCAATACAAAATTATATTTCATACAACCCCCCCCCCCCCGAAAAATTTTTCTGGCTACGCTCCTTGCCTCATCGATTAGCATATAAAGACTGTTACATCATAAAACTATTAAAAGTAGATTACTATTAAAAGTAGCGTTTTTTCCGGTGGCGTTTTTTCCGGGTGGCGTTTTTTCCGGCAGCGTTTTTTCCGCTCATCGCGCCCATCTATAAACTCTTCAAAATAAATGTCAGTGTAATTGTAACTTTTCAAACAAATTTTCATTTATAAATGCTAAACACCCCTTTTTACAGGAAACTTTTAGAAAATGATTTAAAACTTATTTCTTAAAATATAAAATATTGGCTATTTATAACACTGATTAAAATTAATGGTTAATTAGTTTTGTTAGAATAGTTTTAATAATTATATTTTTGCTATTATTGATATAGCAAAGCTTATTGCCCCTCACCAACTTTGATTAAACATATCTGTAAGCTTTCTTAGAAGAAAGAGGGCTGTATAAAAAATACTTGTTTCTATTTATTTACATTTAATATTCAAAAAATTTTATTTAATTCCATAATGTAACTGTGTAATTTATTCTATATGTCTATGATTAGCATTTAAAGAAGGAAATTCCATAGGTCAGGGTTTTTAGGACAACCTCGATAACAGTGTTTGGAAGTGATTATGATTTTTATTTAATATTAAATATATTAAACTTTTTACTGTCACTGTAAATTATCATGAAAGTTATTTATGTTTTGTGGCAGATCTACACAAGGATTGTTTGAAAGGAGAGGACAGCTCGCGTCACTGAATCTGTCGCTTAGAGCTACATATACGTCCTTCCTGTAATTTCCCGCCACAATTTGGAACCTCATCAGAAGGTGGGGGACTTCTGAATATTGGCACCCCTCGGAAACTGCTAGCGACCGCCGAGAGGAGTTTCGGAACCACGGATTTAACGTGTACGTACGCCGCATGTACACGGTGGTCTTTAGTGGTACGCCGGTATCGAACCCACAACCTTCCGGTTACGAGTCCAACGCCTTAACCACTGGGCTACCACGGCCCCTTCTACACAAGGATTGACTGCTTAATTTAGACATGCCTTGGGTGGAGGACTTTTGTAGGGGTCCTAACCCGAATTCACATTACAGATGGAGAAAACGGCCGCGCGGTAAGCCAGAACCCTATACCTATACATTAGACTTTTACTAATTCTGATGAAATTAGTAAAAATTATTTATTCTACAATGTGAAAGGTACTTGATTAAATTAAAAAAAAAAAATTATTAGATAAATTTATATCTTATAAAACTCTCTTCTTTATAAAACTTACCGCTTATTAAACTTTTACGATAAACTGAAAAAAAACTTGCTGAAATACGCAAGACTGATAGAGTATAAATATTTAGAAGGATAACTTATCAAATATTGAACTATTCATATATGAATAAAATACAGCAAGAAAGAAAAAAAAAGATGCAATAAATCTATTATAACAGTTAATATAACTTGATGTAAAACTATGAGAGTATTATTAAGAAAAGGGAAAATACAATTCGCTTTCGCTCAACGAATAAAACATTTTTGCATAAAATACTTTTCATTGCATTAATAATAAAAATAAATAAATAAATATTTTAAAGAAAACTTAGTATTTAGTAACTTAGTAACGTTGTTCAAATTAAGCTAGTCTGACAGTGAAAAGTTTTTTTTTTTTAATTTTAATTTTTATTTATTTATTTTTTTTTAAAAGAAAAACAAATATTCTCTCAAGTCACAGACTGGAGTTTCTTTTTGCATTTTTAAGTGGAACGGTTAAAACGACCCTTCAAACAAATGTTTAAAATAAAAAGATTTGGGGACAGAGGGGACACCCCCCCCCTGTAACCCCCTCTCCCGATTGCGATAGTTCATATGTACAATATGCTTAGAAAACCTGATAACAATAGCTTTTTTAGACAAGGATTATCACCGCTCCCAGACCAATTGAAAATTTGGAGGGTCACATGAAGATTTGAGGGGGTCACATGTCGAATTTAAGAGCAGAAAAGGAAATTTTTTTTTAATTTTAAAACAAACGTCCGTTTAAAAATTTTTAGACGAAGTGGGAGGAAAGGGGGATACAGCCCCCCCTGTGCCCCCCCCTCTTCGACCCTACGCCTATGGTTCGAATGTATTGTACTCTTAGGAAAACCTATTAACAATAGCTTCCTAAGGAAGGCTCATCACTGCTCCAGACCTACTGAAATTTTGGGGGTGCACAGGAAACACTTGAGGGGGTCACATATCGAATTTTAGAGCAGAAAAGAAAAGTTTCTTTAAAATTTCAAACATGTTTACTTTTTTAAAAATTGACGAAATTGTTCGGGGGGCAGCCCCCCCCTGTTCCCCCCTCTTCGACCCTACGCCTATGGTTCATATGTATTGTACTCTTAGGAAAACCTATTAACAATAGCTTCCTAAGGAAGGCTCATCACTGCTCCAGACCTACTGAAATTTTGGGGGTGCACAGGAAACATTTGAGGGGGTCACATATCGAATTTTAGAGCAGAAAATAAAAGTTTCTTTAAAAGTTCAAACATGTTTATTTTTTTTTAATTGACGAAATTGTTCAGGGGGGGGGGCACAAGGGGACACGTGACACCCTGTGCCCCCCCTCCCCCAACCGACGCTACGCCTATAGTTCATATGTTAAATGAATCATGTTGGCGTTTTTACCGTTCGCGTTTTTTCCGTTTGGCGTTTTTTCCGTTCGCGTTTTTTCCGGTTGGCGTTTTTTCCGTGGGCGTTTTTACCGTTCGCGTTTTTTCCGTTCGCATTTTTTCCGCACACCCAGTCGAAGCCCTTCGTAATAAGGAACACAGGGAACTGAAAAGAGAAACTGTCTTTTCAGTTCCCTGTGTTCCTTGCGACGAAGGGCTTGGACTGATGAAGGCCAAAACAATTTTTGGTCGGAACGTGCGTATCTTCTTACCTTTAACATCTTATGTGTGTTTTTTACAAAGTTTTTTATTTACTTTATCGTTTAACACCAGTGTTTTGAGTGTTTTTTCCGAAGTATCATCATAATTACAAACTTGAAAGATTTAGATAAAAATGATAAGAGTTAGATTGTATGGTTCTACGGTTGATAAGCGTCACTGTAAAATTTTTACTATTTAGTTTCAATTTTTATGAAAAACATAGTTTTTGCAAATCTGATTCATTTATTGGCTTGCACAGCAGAAAAAAAATCCCTCAAAATTTATCGGCTATAGTCATTTATCAGTAAACTACGAAAGTTAACAACATAAAGTGAGCAAAGTTAAAGTAATTCCTTGATTATGTGTAAATTTGATACAGTAAAAGATTGTCACCCAAAAAAATGTAAGGCTCTCAAACTTGAATTGTTGTCAACTATCATCAGATTGGAATTCAAATATAGTGAGACTAATTACATATACCTTTTCTACTTAACGTATATTATAAGCTTGATTCCTCACAGAACTCATATTAACTATCATAGGCGCAATACGGGGGGAGGGGACATGCATCCTCTTTGTTGAAAATACCGTTGATTTCTGGATCTATAGAAACTTCACTATTTTTGCTCTTGAATATATTACGTAACGTATTTTAAATTTTCTTGTAAATTATAATAATTTCTTGCCTCCGGTCTGCTGGACCCATAATTCTGTTCTGTTCTGTAAAATTTACACATTATGTCAGCGCCAGAAGTGTAAAAAAGGAAGTTTTGTAATCGTAATCGGACGCAGATGTAATCGTAATCGAAAATTTTCACAGATTACATAATCGTAGTATAGTCGTAATCGGAAAACTGAATTTTTACGGTAATCGTAATATAATCGTAATCACGACAAAATATTTTCCAGGTAATCGTAATCTTGGTCTGAAATTGAAAATTAATCGTAATCGTAATCGATTACATATCTGCATAATCGGCACGAAGTCTGCTTCTTACTTCTAGAAAGTGGAGGCGTCGTGTTTTTAAGCGTGACACGATGATGGAAAGATAAAATGCAATTTCATTCAAAAGCTTCTATAAACACTGGCGTCGCAAACTGCAAATTATTAGGGGGGGGGGGGAAACATTCTTTAATGCCGTAGGGATGTCGGGAACCCTCTTCCCCCTGAATATTTTCCAAAAGGACTCTATTTTTTTCGGTGAGAACCGGGTCCACAAGGAATTAGGGGACAAGTGCTCACAAGAATTAAAAGGCCCAATACCTTTTAATTTTTAGTTCGAAATTTCATGTATAACTTCCTTTAATAGTGTAAAGGGGTTGCAATTGTACAGTTAGTTTTGTGCATCAGTTATAAAGTTGACATTTCAAAAATTCGGACAGCGCGCGTAAAAACAAATTAGTCATGGAGAAATATTCCTTAAAGAGTGTTGTTCAAAATACGGCCCGCAGGCCACAATCTGGCCCACCTATTACTGTTCGGGCTGAAATGGCCCATAGTGGCCGAGTGCATTTGCGCTCTCAACTGGGAGAAGGAAGGTGCCTGATTCAAAATCAGGTCGCGTCCGTCGACCTAGCCGTTCGGAGTTTTCCGTGGTTTTCTCCAAAACGTCGCTTAAATTTGGGTTGGGATCCCTTAGAAAGCCCCCCCCCCTGAGGTAAGCCCTTTTCCCCTCGACCTGGCCCCTCGCATAGATTATCGGCCATAATCCCACATTTAATGTATTTCGGGCTGAAGTGTGAATGTCCCGAGTTCGGGCCTATCTCGCGGCTGTCGATCTAACACTCTGGAGTTTTTGTTAGTTTTCTCCAGATTACGCGTTCGAACCCCTCAGAAAGTCCTCCGACCCAGTCTCCCTCAATCCTAGGAAGATAGCACATGCGTAGCTTTGCCATTACAAAACAAACTACACAAACCTATTACTGTCTGGATTTTATTCTTTTTTCATTTTAATTGCAGAGTGTGCCATCAGGACTGTGTAGTGGTTAGAGAGCCATTCCACCACGCAACGGGTTCGGATTCAACTCGTGGCACGGGCTTGGGTATAATTTCGTCCGCCCTTTCATGAGATCTTGGTAGCGGACAATGCCTATAAACGGCAAGTGCCCGCCATTAGAAAATAACAATAATAACAATGGTAAACAAGGTTTCTGTTCCTCAATGAGTAAGATGGGATTTTTATATTTTAGGAGGTGTTGAAAAAGAATGTGACAATAAAAAATATTCCATCACTCACAGATTTTTGAAAAATCCAAAATCTTTAAAATTTCAATTTAATGACATTTATTCAACACTTGTACCATATTTTGTCATTTACCATTTTATATAAACAATTACGAAGCTTAAAACTAATATAAAACACAGAAAATATATATTGTTTAAAAAGTTTTAGAAGAATGAGAGAGATTTTTGATGAAAAAAAACTATACTCATAAGAAATTTCCTAAATTTCATACTTTATGTAGCTGTAAATGAATTAACTGCGGATGCTCTCTTATAGGCACTATCACAAATTTCTCTAATAAGATTCCAACAGTAATCTCCGAGCATATTAACCCATTTGTGGCCAGATATTTTTGCGGCTTTCTTAGATTTTTGCTATTACCAGCAATAATAGATAAATTTCTGATGTCAGCTTCTTGAACAAGAGATGGTTTCTTATAAAATCATTGTGTATAAAAATTGAAATGTCACTATCCTGCTTGCTCATGTTAAAATATTTTGTGGATTTGAGGTTCAATATTCGTGAATAAAGGGTAGGAAAAATAAAAAACGTTTTCGACTGATAGCGAAAATGCCGTCCCAAAAAAGGGACCCTAGGCATAAATGGGTTAAGAGTCCACCGTCATTGATATCGCGCTTCCATTGCAGAAATATCCTGGTGGAAGCGCTCCCCATGCACGTCGCTCACAGCTCCCATACTTTCAGGGAAAAAAATTAAGTAAGATGCTAAAAAATGAATTTTCAACGGCATTGAACATCCTAATTTTTTGTAACTTTTTAACATGTCTTTAATTAATTTTTCATAATTAGGACTTCTATTATTTCCTAAGAATTGTGTCACATTTTTAAAATCAATCCGTGCTGCTTTTTCTAAAACACTTAAACTAGCTTCAAAACTTTGGTCCTTCATCAGCTTTCTTATTTGTGGGCCAATGAAAATATCCTCCTTAATTTTTGCATAAGTGAGTGATGGGAACTCCTCCAGCAAATATTGAAATCCACCCTTCTTTATCCATTGCTTTAAAGAAAGTCATCAATCCCAACTTTATGTGTAAAGGTGGGAGAATAATTTTCTTTTATCGATTAGAGGAACTTTTTGGATATTTTTTTCACCTGCAATATATTGTTTGCGCTCTGGCCATTTCTTTTTGATATAATGTTCATGTTTTACCCTGCTGTCCCACTCGCACAGAAAACAGCAGTATTTTGTATAACCGAGTTGCAGACCAATGAGAATGGCAGTTACTTTAAAATCTGCACATATGCTCCAATTATGAGGCGAGTAGTCAATTTCATGAAGCAATATCTTCATATTTTCTTAAGATTCTTTCATTATGCAAGAATAAGCTATTGGAACCGATGTCAGGGCATTTCCATTATGGAGTAGTACTGCATTCGACCTAGTTTTCGATCCATCAATGAACAATCGCCATTCTTCTGGCTTATATGGACAATTTAAAGCAGACATTAAACCACTTATATCATTGCAATAGCATAAATCACCTTTTGTTAAAAAAAAAAAACGAATATTCCTTACGTCGTTCTCAGTAAGTGGATTTCTTAAGGAGCTTTAAGGATTTCTTAAGGATTTGGAGCAGTGTTTTTTTGGAGAATGTTCCAACCTTGCAGTCTTGATCCATGTAATTCTGAGTATTTTTTTGATAAATTTAAGTCTTTCACAAGATCATTTCTTGATGAATTAGATGTGGTTGGCATCTATGTCAGGAGCAAAGGTCGAAATCTGCAGTTGCCCGTTTGCCCGGGATAAGCAGATTTTTAAATGGGCAAGTAAAAAAAAAAAATTCAGTTGCACCAAGAAAAGCAACTATTCCCCTTTTAATTCCTTAGCTTGAAAAAAAATGCAGTTTCCTATTCCTCTATTTTCATTTTGAACGTCTTTCTATTTTTATTTTCATTTCCTAATAATGGCAATTTTATGAATAAACGTTTGACAACTTATTTTCATTGTAACGGCGGCATGTTCTTAAAAATTTTCTGTAGCGAAAATTTTAAGGGCAAGAAACTTCACTTTCGGGCAACCAAAATAATTTCAGTGATTGCTCATTGGACAAAAAAAAAAAAAAATCACAAGATTCTACTCCTGGTCAGGAGCATAGTTTATATCAGATGAAGTAGAGGAAGTTTCAGCTTCATGAAAATTCCTTTGTACTGCTGCATCGTCATCATTTGTACTGCTGCATCTCCGTAAAATTTTCTGGAGGTTTCGGTATTGGTAATTCATCACTATTAGAAACTGGTCGCATTGCTGAATGTAAGTCCGGGTACTTAATCTTATGTTTACTTTAGAAAAATCCTTTAATTGAAAAATCCTTTAATGCAGAAAATCCTTTAATTTCTGTAATACAAAAGTAGCAGTCATTTATGTGATCCCTTGGTTAAAGCCATATCATGGGTTTAGCAAATAGCATACTCTTTCTTGTACCGTTCATCCAAGCACGGAGGTTTTTAGCACATCGTATACAACATGAAGGTGACTATTTCTAGAGATACTGAACTTCGTAGAGATACGACACGGTCTTAGTGCGCATGCTCAGAAAATCATCCAAACTACGGCAACCCGTTTTCCCTCAGTTGGCCGTTACTCGCGAAGCAGGAGAGTTTTATTTTTCGCTTTTTATTTCTACCTGTTAAAGGGTGCGAACTGAGCATGCATAATATCATTCAATTATGGATGCAATGAGTACGGAGAAATAACTACAGTGCAGCAAATTAAAGTGCTGTCACATAACGATGTATTATTATTCCCCTTACATTTTGTTTGTTTGTTTGTTTTTGTTTATTAATTCATATTTGTAGTACATCATTCATAAAACCCTTACTTTATATGAATATCGGTATTGGTTGATTTTTAAATATTGGAAAACTGATTTTTTTTTTCTTCAAGCATGCTTCCTATAATGTTGTTGTAGAAGTAAATTATGATTAAGTTCACATGAATAACTTCATTTGTCAGTTTTAAATGTATACAAATACATATATTTGTGCTGATGGATAGGTGAAATATTAAGAATTAACAGAAGATTAATTTTTAAATTTAATATTTGGTAAGTTTTAATGATACTTCGTTAAAAAATCTAACTGGGTGAATTAACTGGGTTTTCCTTTTACGGCAGTCAGGAACGTGACTTCTTAAATTAAAAATAGCATGAGATTAAAACTACCGTGTTTACTCGTGTAGTAGTCGCCCTCGCATTACAGTCGCGCCCGTTTTGAAGCAGAAAAAAACGTCAAAATATTTTCCCTACATAAAGGTCGCAGCTACGTATTTGATCTTCATTTATGTCTGTAAAAATATTTCTATAAAAAGAAAAATGCCTCTTTTTTGTGTGCAACTGACAAAAGGACTATTTAACATACGGCAGATAATCTGGAAGTATTTGGTAACTTAGTAATTTTATTATAATACCAGTATTTTAACATTAGAGTGTAGAATATTGTGTAGTATATTTCCTCGCATAATAGTTTAATTTCTCCAAGAAAAATGGCAAAAAATTGCGACTATTACGCGAGTAAACACGGCGCTTACACGGCCATAAAATTTACGTCATATCAAAGTAAATTCTCAAAGAAACGAGATTAAAGTAAACTATTCCCTTCTGCCGAAACATGGAGGATTTAAATATTTAAATTGTGCATTTACGGGGAAGAAACGAAGATGAAAGTAATAGGTATTATTAGTAGATTTGTTGCGATAATATGGGTTAAAGTACAATATGCCGTTAGAATATACAGAAAGGGGCACGTGCTCCCAATTTTGCGTCAAGATCTTTTTATTTTCAATATTTCTTTGGAAATACAAAAGGAACCATCGATAGAAGAAAAATCCCCCCAAATCTTTCCTGTGCCTCCCCCTCCCCCCCAAAAAAAACCCCGTAAAAATCAGTCACACAACACCAAAGTACCATTACAAGTATGAAAAGTAAATAGTAAATATTCAATTACACCTCAATATCACGTACATTTTTGAACAGCTGAATAACTTCAGCATAGAGTGCTTAAAATAACTCAAACCAGTAAATATTTTTCTTAAGAGACTTGTATCTAAGAAGAGTACCTAAGAAGAGTACTCTTAAGAGAAGTATCTTAAGAGACTTTCGGATATCTAGTGAGTTACGATCTCAGAAAAATATTGCTTTATCTAAATATTTATAACTGAAAGTGAAACATTTTGACTCAAAGTGAAAAACCAGATGAAACGCGCCGAGTAAAAGGGAGCCAACAGCAGTTTGGCGTCTGTATTCTTTTCGCCAAATGCAATCCGGCGCAATCATGGAAAAAAGTACAAAATAGAAAGCTTTTGAAGGATTTTTTAATTAATTTAAAGCATGATATGCGCACATATAATATAAATAAATATTAAAACAATATTATTGTAAAGTTCACACAAGGAAAGTGTGAGATAAGACTTAAAATTCAAGCTTCCGATGACAGCTCGAAAGCGAAACTACGTAAATAATCGCTTCAAAGTAGTACTTAATTTCGGATTTCTAGTTAAAAAGTGATTTTTATGCATTAAGTAAGTATTTCAGATTAGGAAAATCGAAAGGAAAAACACAAGACTGATTATTTAATGCTTAGATATAGCAGTTTTTCCGAAGTCACTCCATTCCACAATGCTAACTCTACGGAAGATTTTCATCCATAGCCCGCGGCGGCTGATTCTCCGCTTCAGCCAATCAGAAATTATTTCACTCGTGTCGGGTCTCTGACGAATTATAGGGTCTCTAACTATTTCTTATCTTGTTCACCTACTTGACATCCAAAGTACAAGTGATAGGCAGTCTTTATTAGCGGCGTAAAAGCGCGTGGATGCTCTGATGCAGATCATCACATATCTATTTTTAATTTTTAATTACTTAAATGTTAATTATTTTTTAAATTTAATCGGTATTCAAAATTTATTCTTTGCACTTTTGATTTGGATTTACTTCGCTTCGCCTGTAAAGTTTTATTTCTGCGCCTGCCTTATGTAAAAGCAATCTTCCGTTTGCATTTATTTTTCCTTTTTTATTTCGCTGTTGCATTTGTAAAGCGTAACGTTTCATTTTTGATGGTTGTTTAATGGCCATATAAGGCATCAAATCTATAAAGGACATTGGCTTTCATTTGGGGGTTTTAATTTAGCTGTTACATTTTTTGTTTCATCCAATTTGGCGCGTCTGGATTCAAAATTAAAATGTATAAAAATATATTAACCCTTTAACGCGCAGTGTTCCCGCTCTGGGAACACCAAACTCTGACGTTTTGACTGTTGCCAGTCACGAAGAATAGATTTGATTTCTTTAAAAATAGTTGCGGGTGACCTAGCTCCACGAGAATCCTCTACTTTTTAGCACGTTATTTCCCATAAAAAAATTGTCACCATCATTTTTAACAGCACTGACATCTTCTGAAAAATGGAAGAATGCGAGAACAGCTAGATAGATATCCCAATGCTGAAAAAAGGTCAGCCGTTGCCATCGCTCGACACAAAAGGGTCTCTAGATCTGTGGCACGCGATGAACGTTTCGATCGTCCGCCATCTTGCTGGCAGTTAAGTTGAGCGATGGCAACGGCTGACCTCTTTTCAGCATTGGGAAAGGGTTATGCCTCAAAGGGTTAAACCGCCAGTGGCGTCCGACCTTTTTGGCGCTTTGCTTGGCGTGCACTTTGGTGAATTTTTATTCCCCTTATTATCTCTCTTCGTTCGTTTCTGTCGTCACAGATTAGCTGATAAAGACGTATGATTAGCCTGATAAAGACGTATTTTTAGCCTGATAAAGACGCTGATTAGCCTGATAAAGACGTATTTTTGGGGCTCTGCCGGCCACCGCGGGAAATGTACTTTTAGTATTCTATGTTTTCTAGGATGACTTAATAAAATGCTAAGATAAGCCACAAAGTGTGTTCCGCCTCACTATAGCACAGTGGTTATGCCACTGAAAATGGTAGACGGCCGAGGTGTGAAGGTCCCGGGTTCGGGTCCCATCGCGCGGCTGTCGATCTAACGGTCTGGAATTTTGGTAGGTTTTCTCCGGATGTAACGTGAATACGCGTTAGAACCCCTTAGAAAGTCCTCCTACCAAGGCCCCCTCATCCTAGGCAGATATCCCGCGTGCAGGATTGTCTTAAAAAAACACAAACAAACAAAGTGTGTTCCTTTTGCGTAACTTCAACACTTCCTTTTGTGAAACTTCTACATTCAAGGCCTGTTTAGAATTTGTCAAACGAACTTGGAAAGACTTCACTATAGATGCTCTTTCAAAGTTAGCTCCCCACACACATAGCAAAAGGAATCAGGTTCATTAACACAACCTCAAGACATCTTTCACATATTTTAAAAGAAAATAGGATAATTCTAAACAAAATTAATTTGACAGGACTTAAACAGGAAAGAAATAGCAGTACACACGCGCCGAAAGACAACTTCAACTGCCGTGACCTTGCGTGAAACCAAAATGATACGGGACGCTTAGCACCATCTGCTCAAGGTCGCAAACATTAAATTCATCAGTGATTTCTGTCTCTACTCTCTTGTTACGTGTTCTATCGCTGTAATAAGTAAAAAAGAAAAAAAATCTATGGATCAAATGCATCTAAAAGAAAAATGTAATACACATATAACTGCTATAAGATAACCTATATAATCCAAAACGTATAAATGAAATTTTTTAAAACTGGAGGGTGATAGAAAATTTTTGCAAGCAATTTTTGACCACATTTTTCAACGTATTAGCTGATGTTTCACCTATGAGGAGGAGAAAAACCTAGGATAATCATATTTGGGCATAACTGAAGCTATTAAAACAATAAAACATTTAAAAACAATTTTTCCACCCATAAATACCTAGCAACTGGCTATTAAATGTAGATTAAATTAAAACTCAAAATATAGGGATTAAAACTCAATCCCCTCCTCTTTAGAGTACAACAATGAAATCAAGTCAATCTGCTTATAAGTAAAATATTTTTACAAATCAGAATGGTTTTTACAACTTGTACCGTGTTCGTTTACTAACAATAAGCTTATAAACGCTATGAAGTATTTAACAAAATACCTTGGCCTGTGGCATTTGACTTTTTTTTAAAAAATGAATGAAGCATTAGCCGAATTTGCAATGTAATTGCTAAACTGAAGATTTTTAAAGTTACATAACATGTATGTTTGTTGGTTTTCAGAATCCAATCACAGGCTTTGGATTTCACATTTAAACACCATGAGCATATGGCAGCCATGCTCGTTACCACTGTGGGATGACGTTTAAATCCGATAACAATCTAAAAGTGGGCAATCGTTTTTAAGATCTAACAGTGGGAGAGAGTTCGAAATCTGAGAAATACTTCGTTTTTCTACATTAAAGAGAGCTGTCAATTGAATTTGTTTCTGAATTTTTATCATATAATACACATATAACACATTTATTTATTTATTTTGACTTTTGAACTTATCACCCTGTTTTTATGACAAATTGCTTAAGTAAACTAGTGTTTCGATCTCTAATGTAATTCTGCCATATGACAATTATTTTTAACAAAGTTTAGCCGAAATGATTCATCAAAATATTTTGTATACACAAACCCAATAATTAAAAATTTATATAATTAATTGTTTACAATTAATCTATGAAAATTGTTGAATTGCTTCAATTGAAATTCTGTTTTATTAGTTGTGTTGTCATGGATATTTTGAATTTTCTTTTGGCTAATGAAAGGAGAAACTTTTTAAGACGCCTTGACTCCATGGGCATCGAGAACACGCCCCCTCAAATATTTTGATTTAATTATCTTAATTTTTAAAGATAGGGCAAAAGTGAATATTTTTTTTTTCTCCGTCCCACCTGCACCCTTTCAATAATAGGTGTGCCCCATATTAACGTTTATGAAAGAATAGAAATTCAGTTTTACTTTAAATCTGTATTATTTCTTATGTTTCAAAGAGTTAAATATTTTTCTACATCATTTGAAAATTCAGCATTAAAATTTTACTTAGAGAATATTTTAGCAGATACATTTTGAATGAAAAAAAGGTCTAAATGAACCGTCAAAACTGAGGTGATTTCTAAACTGATTTCTCAGAGAAAAACCCTCTTAGTGAGCAGTTCTTAAAAGAGCCTTAGGCTGAGGATCCACGGGAAGGCCAGATAGAGATCATGGTAGGTTGTCCGATTGGAAAAATTTACTCTGTTCACTTCCCAAGCAGTATTGTTCAGCAGTCGTAAAAAGTTTTGTGTTTTACCCCTGGTATTATCTCCTTAAGGGGACAAGGGACTTTAAAATTGAAAACTGTCATTTCTAAACAAAATTTGAACAATACCTGAGCTTTGTGTACATTTTTGACATTTCCATACTATAAAATCCCAAAATAAGTATGTATTCATAGGAAATGTATGCTAATACGCTGACCAACGACATTTCATATTGAAAAATAAATCAAACCACAAATTTTAAAACAAAAATGCAAATTCTTTCATAGCAATACCATGCTAAAGAAATGCCAGGTGGTGCAACAGTGCCATTTGTCGACAGAATCGGCATTAGGTCCGTTTTCGCAGAAGGAGCCTTGTTATTGCCTGTTCAAGTACTTCTGATTCTAAGTGCATGGATTATGTATAGGCTCTAGCCAGAATTCATTTCGGGTGAATCTTTTTTTGTAAAACTATATAAAATAATAAAAGGCTTTGCGAACTACTAAAAATCTTTAATAAAACTGCTAATTACTGAAATTCCATTGTATTACCACGTAATTTAATAAAGCCAGAAAACCAGCAGCTAAGACTTTCTCGACTTACCTTTACCTACGGCCTAAAGATAGCGGGAAAATATTCGAATTAGACAAAACGATCGCACGAGACTGTTCGCGGTGTCACGTGAACAAAAAGCGCGCGAAATGTTCCCTTTTAATGGGAAACTTTGCTTTTCTCCGAAGTTTTCAAAGTTCACGAGGGAAAACGTTCGAATTCTGTTTGGAACGTGAATCTCCCTTTAAGATTCTGCCAGTCTTGTACAATTTTCAACGATGTGTTCATCCCTACTGTAATACCCTTTCAGTGCCGAAAAATGGGGAAAGATTTCATTTTCAGATTTAACCCATCCGGCCCTGAATTTTCAATTGAACAGATAAAAAATCAATGAATTGTTATATATTGTCGCAGAAATCTCTGCTTGTTTCCTGGGTTCGTCGTTGTAAAGTCCAGCAGGTATAGAAAGTTCTAGGAAAGAGTCCACTTGTCAGGATGGGCACAAACTTTTATCTCTAGAAATTTGTCGAAATATCAGATGTACATAATTCACAAGCACAATCAGCCAGTAATGTGCTTTTATTAGTCCGCTTTGTACAGAAGCTTTCACAAATGCTGTATTTCTCACACTAAGTAAAACACATCGACGGGAAAAACTTCAGGGGAAATATACGAGGGATTTCGTAAACAGTCCCTCAAGACTCTGCAATTAAGAATTTACGCACAGCACTTTAAAACAAGACTTCAAAAAGCAAGCAAACTACAGCACCGTTCACAGAGCAAAGCAGAGTACTAATCGGAAGCACGATAACACACTCAACGAATGCTCGGAGAGAACAGACTCAAACTGGGGGAACCCGCTTCTTTTTAGTCTACCACGAACACCGTGGAAGGTTCCAGAGAGAACCATCCGTGGAATGTACTAGAAAAAGCTCGATTTTGATTGCGTAATAGAAGAGTAATATTGGACTATTATGTATGTTGGCAATATGTATAAATGCAGGATTATTATGTATGCAGGCAATATGTATATTGGACTATTATGTATTAGGGCTGTATGTATAAATGCAGGAAAACTAGCTTTAGACGCCCCATTGGAAAAATCGCGTCAAATGAGAGAAATGTCGCCAAGCTTGGCGACTTTTGCCGAAATATAGCAAAATTTGGAGCCAAAAATAAGTCCCCAAATGTGAGGTTACCGAAGGCCTGGGACTAATATTTCTCGAGATTTCTAGAAAATTCTATACAGACCAATAGGGAAACCCATAACTCCGTATCTTGCGTTCTAGTTGACCGATTTTGATGCAACAAAAAACAAAATTTAACTATTTGACACGCAGAATACGAATTTCAAACTATTTTAATCCCCAGGACAGCCAGTTGCCCCAAAAATTGGTAGCATTGCCTCCTTCCCAAGGACTGCACATCCCGGGCAGTACAATCCCTGGTTCGGAGGTCGCACAAATATTTACAATACAAACATTATTAATGTATTTTAACAACATAATTTAAGCAAGTAATCAATACAGATACACAATAATAAATAATAAACTATTACACACTAATAAGTAATAAACATAATAAAAAAATACACATTAACGAAAACCAATATATGACAGATATGTGCACTAAACATCATGCAAGAGTAAAAGAATGTTAAAGAAACAGAAAGAGAAGAGAGAGACAGGGAAAAAAATGAGAGATGAAAGAAAGGAAGGATTACGCCATAGTGACCATGGTTAAATATTCAAAGAATTAATTACAACCGCGGTAATTGGCTAGCCGATCGTACTGAACAATTCTTGGTTTTGAGTTAGGCGACTCACGAATCCGCACGACGACATCGTTCAGTCTCCTTAGGACTGTGTAAGGACCGTCTTGCGATCGCAGCTTTGGAGACAGGCCTTTCCGTCGAGTAGGATTCCATAGCCAAACTTTGTCACCTGCGTTGAACTCGTGTCCCGTACCTTTCATGTCGTAGCGAGTCTTCATCTTCTTCGTGTTCAGGTTGATCCGCTCCCTAGCAAAGAGATGCACGTCTTCAAACCGTGTCCGAAGGTTTTTCATGTACTCTCTGGGATGAAGGCGTGTATGTAGGGCGACTAACACTAGATCGGCGGCTAGACGACGATCCCTTCCGAATAGCATCTGGGAAGATGTGAAGCCGGCAGTCACATGGACGACACTCCTATATGCCAGCAGGAATAGGGGGAGTTTCTTGTCCCAGTCCTCTTGATTCATAGAAACCAGGAGCGAGAGGTTGTTTAAAATAGTGCATTTAAACCTCTCTACTATGCCGTCAGATTTTGGGTGCTCAGGCGTAGTCTGAGTTTTGTCGATTCCGAGAAATTGACATAATCCTTTAAAAACTGCTGAGGTAAAGCTCGTTCCTTGGTCGAAATGAAGTTGCAAATATGTTCCATACCTGGAAATCCATTCTTGCAAAAGTACCTCTGCTGCGGCTGTAGCTTCTTGATCGGGAATAGGATACGCTTCGGGTCATTTAGAGAAGTAATCAATGACAACTAGGATGCACACTTGTTGCCATCTATAGTTCCCGGAAGGGACCCCAGGATGTTAATTGCAATTCTCTCCAAAGGTGCTCCTATATTGTAACGATGTAGTTTTCCACGGCTTCGTTTCGTCGGGCCTTTACGGGCGGCACAGGCGTCACAAGCTTGACACTACTTTTCAACATCGTATTGAGGCCTAGTCCAGTAGAAGTCTCGAAATTTCTGCAACGTCTTCTTCATGCCAAAATGGTTAAGCCACTATGAAACTCTTCTAGAACCTTCGGAATCCAAGAACAAGGGAGTACTAACTGCCATCGAAGCGTCTTGCCGTCGTCCGACTCCCATTTACGATACAGGACTCCATTTCTCAGGCGAAGGGAATCCCATACTGCCCAGTATTGTTTCGCTTCCGGACTACATGACGATATTTCATGCCAACTAGGCACATCGCTCAATTTTTATATAAATTCCACATACGTTTGATCGCTATCAGGTAACTGGTCCGCCCGGACTAGTTTGTCACTCTGTCATATCTGGTCCTCCGGATTCTTGAAATTTAGAACCCAGGTTAAAGAGAAATTGTCCGTTCGGAACAGCAACTTTGGCCTTACAGGTAATGATAGAAATGCTCCACGGCTTTAACGATACCAAGAAGTTCCTTTCTCGTAACACAATAGTTACGTTCTGCCTTCGAAAGGCATTTGCTCCAGTAGGCAATGACATGTTCTTGGTGATCTATCTCCTGGGACAAAAGCGCTCCGACACTCTCCTTACTTGCGTCTGTGTCCAGGATAAATGGCTTATCAGGTTGAGGATACGACAAGATCGGCAAAGATGTTAAGGCCGTCTTCAGTTCGTTGAATTTTGTCCAGTCTCCGTCAGTTTGTGAAGTGGCCTTGCAATTTGAGAAAAACCCTTCACAAATTTTCGATAGTAGGTACATACTCAGAAAAAACTTCGCAGCTCATGGACATTCTCAGGAAGACTCCAGCTATTGACTGCGGATGACTTTTCGGGATCGATTCGGACTCCGTGGGCTAATATTATGTGCTCGAGATAACGTAATTCCCGACGAAAGAGACGGCACTTAGATGGTCTCAGTTTCAAGTTTTCCTCCTTTAATTCTTGCTGCACCTTCCGGATGCTCTCTAGATGCTCTTCGAAAGTCTTTCCGAAGATGATGATATCCAAATTCACGAGACATGCTTCGTAGGAGAGTCCTCTCAACACTGTCTCCATTAAACGTGCGAAGGTAGCTGGTGCGTTGCAGAGTCCAAAAGGTATAACTTTGAACTGCCGCAATCCTGGTTCCTGGAACCGTCCGTTTCGTAGAGAACGCACTCTTTTGACGGTCATTGGGATGAATTTCTACTTATTACTTTTGAGTTTCAGAGTGGAGAACCATTCATTTCCCGATAAAGTGTCGAAAGTCTCGTCTATCGTGGGAAAGGGGTAACTGTCTTTCTTGGTAATATCATTCAGAATTCTATAGTCAACGCAGAACCGGGTGGAACCATCCTTCCTCCGAACCAAAACAATCGAAGAGGCCCAGGTTCTTGCTTAGCAAATGGCAGCCTCCTACGATATTGCTTAATAGGAGAATGGCTGCCTGTATCTATTCTTTGTTGCGTTAACTTCGTACGACCAGTCACCGGAAGTACAAGACAGGTCTTCGAATTCCACAATTATGTTCTCCGCAGCGCTTCCCTGTTCCGATGTTAATTCTGCGTCTTGAAACAGTTCCTTCTTCAGACAATCAGATGATTTATCTGTCGTTTGGGTGATGTTCTTATTAATGCAGGTTACAAGAGTACATGTCGCCAACACTTCATTTTTCTTTATCACCTCCGACTTGTCCGTCACATTTGCTACTCTAACTGGAATGTTTGTTCTCGACAAGTCCATAACTGTTGCTCCCAAAAGTACTAATCTAACAGAATCACTATTGCTTGGGTGTTCAAGTAATCCCAACCGGAATTTATTGCTTTCCTTAACTGTTCCAGAAATTATAGAATCAGTTCTTGCAGATAGAGTGATATATCTCTGGGTTATTATTTCCTGAACTGGTAAAACAGCTTCATTTTTAATGTCGAACGCAGCTATTTCTTCCGAGTCTGTACGAAACTCATTATTCTTAACGTCCAAGTAAAATTTGTGTGATTTTTAAAAATCCAGCCCGAGATTTTAAAAAGTCCAGTTCGAGAATGAAAGACTCCGTAATATTGGCGGCATATACCACATGGTCATATCTGGCATTTCCAAAAGTGATTTCCACTCTTGCTTTTCCGCCCACTTCGATTTTGTCACTCTCGTAATAATCAAGAGTGAAAAACCAGTGCTGAGGAGTGATATATCACCCTATCTTCGTGGCAAAAATCAGCCAACCTCCATAGAGTGAGAAAGCACTATTCCGAGGAGTGACATTTCTGACTCTGGACTAGGAGTGAGAATTCAAAAGCGCACTCCGGGAAAGAGAGCCCCACTCTAAGGAAAGGGTGACAGCACGCCATCCCTTAAAAGTGGACGCTCTAATCAAGAGTGAGCTATGACCATTTTTAAGAGTGACTGGCACTTTTTATAGGATGATTATTCGAGGCCGTATCCAGGGGTCCGGACCCTCCCTCCCCAAAAATAAAATCGATTTTTGTTATTAAAATAATAATAATGACGTCTTTTTGTGAAAAATTCTGCCTTTTCCACGGTTTGGACCCTCCCTGAAATTTTTTTCTGGGTACGGCCCTGGATTTATTCCTTGAATATGCCTTGCTTCTGGCTATCACTATTTTAGGGAAATTAAAATAATTCCATATATTTAAGAATGTATCTGGTAACAGCATTGATTATTATTATTTTTTAAATATTTGGCAAATATTAAAAGATTTTTTCTATACAGGATTAACATATACCCAATCTTGTGAATTCATTGAAAATAAAATCCAATATTATAAATTTAATATTTTGCCCATTTGAAGTCAAATTTTAAAAATTTTAATACTATTGAATCTTAAAATATTTGAAATGTATCAATAACATTGAGTGTTTATTAGAAATATTTCCAATATTATTAAGTAATTACTTTTAAATATTAAAATTTACATATATGTGAATACTTTGAGAGTAAAAACCATTTCCAGTATAGGTAAAAATTAGAGTTTAGTCCTGATATATGCTCAAAATGTTATTATTATTATTTGTAAAATTTAAATTAACATATGAAGTGTATTGAAACATTAATTATATATTGGGAATATTTCTGAAGTAGCCTCACTACCAATAAAATTGAGTTAAATATTAACTCAATATTGTGAAAACATTCATATCAAAAACCAATAATGGTACAAAGTAGTAAGTGAACAAACACATTAAGAATAAACACAAATTCCAATATTGGTAAATAAAACTCCAATATTGGTAAAAATTAGCATTTAGGTCTGATATATTCTCAAAATATCATTAATACTTTCAGTATGACTATATTAATACTTTTTTCTACTGAATTTAACATACAAAAAAAAAAAAATACAGTCTTAATATAGGGTGTGTACTGGAAATATTATTTTAGTTCTACAATTGATATATTTTTTTTAATTTTAACACAATATTGTTTAAAAAAAATTGAAAACAAAGATCAACTGTAACTTCGTCAAATGTAGTATCAAATGTAACAATCAAATGTAACTTCGTACAAAGTAGCAAAGTTAATATATGCCTCAGGTATATTTAAAATGCATTTATAGTATTATACATTGGAAATACATTCAATATTGATAAGTAATTTCTTTAACATAATTTTATACTATTTTTAATTTTTTGGTTAATATTCACTCAATATTACTCTGGAAATAAAGCTAATATTGGTAAAATGTAGAAAGTTGATATTTAACCATTATATTGTAAAAATTATAAAACTTTGTTGCTATTGAATTTAAATTAAATATATTTAAAATGTATCTGCAATATCTCGCGACTTGAAAATATTCTTCATATCGTACAAGTAAATATTTTTGCCAAATTTACCCCCCCCCCCTCCCAGTTTGTCCATAGGCAATCTTTAATACATCAGAGCTGGATATTGGGTATATCTATTAGAAGTCCAAAATAAAATAGATTTCTCTATTAGAAATTTGAGGTGTGATCTCTCTAATGAGTAAATAACATCTATAATATACAGGTTTATAAGAGATCTGTATATATGTAGCATAGTTATAATAATTAAACTTCCAGAAGATCCCAAATATCCCAAAAATGGATATCTATTACATATTCAAAATATCCAATGATCAGAAATTGATACTTATTTCATATCCAGAACTTCTTAGATATCCATTTCTGGGCTAATATAGATTATTGTTATGCTCAGAATGATCCATAACAGCTGGAAAATAA
>JAWZYV010018813.1:0-27408 GCA_038373885.1 Cheiracanthium punctorium | reverse complement strand
GGGGCAGGGGGTGGTATCCCCCCCCCACAAAATTTAAATTTGAAAAGAAATATTTACCAAAAAATGTAAGTGTTTATTATATAAAAATCGTTTGTAATATTTAAATAATTTTTTTAAAAATGTGTTTAAAAAAAAGAAAAGAAAATCTATTTAAATAGACTTTCTTCAGCTGACGCTCAATTGAGCGTCAGCTGCATTATAAGAAAAACGGAAACTTCATTACAATGAGCAACTCTTTTGAAACCTCTTTAATGTAAACAGCAAGAAGAGAAATCAGTTAATTTTTAAAAGTTATCCAAGAAATATGAAAGTTAAAATCGCACTAAAATTCCTATACAATTGGCAATATTGTTTTTTAATTATTAATTATCAATTTTGTTGCTACTTACATACATTGGTAAAAAGTGAAATTAATTTCTTTCCAATCGAATAATTTGAATATTATTAATAATAGCTGAACAAAACTTCGTCAAAATTTCACACAAAGTCCCAATCTGGGACTAAGATAACCTGTACTTCACACTTTGCCTTTCACATGACAAGATTCGATGGTCTAGAGGTAGCGCACCTATCTCGTAATCTGTACGCTCAGGGTTCGGGCCCGAGGGAGGAAGGATTTTTTTTTTTCAGAAAAACGGAAATTTAGCATACAAAAAACGGAAATTTAGCATACAAAAAACGAAAACATAATAAACAGAACGGACATTTTTTGAAAATTTTGCTGCCAGTCGTTTATTTTTTATTAACAAATATATTTTTCACAGTTTATCGGTTTCTTATCGTTATTTCATCGGAGTCATCGGGAAACGATGATCGGCTTTATGGCTCCCCGAGCGGACATTTTGTACCAGTTGCCGATGAAATTTCCCCTTTTTTGGATGAAAAGCCGTGATCGGCCATTGCTCCTTCTCCTCGGATTTAACTCACCCGCCTCTCATCGACCGATGGGTTATTGCTACTAGGGAATAGAGCTTTTTCATTTCTTTTGATTTTGCTATATTTCCACCTACACTTTTTATTTCTAACCTCACACTGCTAATCTGCTATACAAAAAATGCTTCTTTATATGCATTTTATTTATTCTTAGAGTTTGGCCTATGAATTCAGTAACACCATGTATATGTGTATATCTTCGGTGCACCCTCCTGGAAATGATCCTGCCGGCACCCTTGAATTCAGTCGTCCTTCAGTGAGTATGGACGAACTCCAAAATCTGTACTATTCCCGGAGTTCACCGAAAAAAATCTGATGTGGACACCACATGATTTCCTAGAACGTCTATAAAATCAAAAATATTTTCGGCGCACTTCATCTAAACGTATTTTGTTTGGAAAAGATAAAATACTGCAATACTATGGTTTAACGAATTCTAGCCAAGCATTTGAGATATCGCCAAGCTGGGCTGTATTTGAAAGATTTGCTTTTGGCACTTAATTGGGATATATTTTTCCAAAAGCCAACAAACTTGAAATAGTTCGCTAGATTTTGGGCAATAGCAGAAATAGCGATTCATCACAGACTTTCAATTAACTCAATATATCCATACACTTTAATGTATTTAAACACATTTGGCTGACCCTGTAAGTAATTTACCCAGTCGATTGCAATCAAAAAAGAGATGCCCAGTTAGATGTTACAATAGTTCTAAATACAAAATTTCAACATTCTACGGTTAAAAGTTTTAGAGTTATGCGAAATACAAAATTAATTTTGGCCCCGGATTTGGCGATATTTCGGCAAAACTCACCGAGGTCGATGAAAAATAGTAGGATTTTGGGCATTGATCAAACAATGACTGACTACAGTACGTAATATATTGACGATTTCCATAGACATTAATGTATTGAAATTCTTTTCGGTGGTCCTGTAAATAAACTCTCAAGTAGATTGGAACCGAAAATCGAAATGCACAACTAGATGTAACAACAATCTTGGATGAGATCCAAGAAAATGACATCTCTATAATTTGTTGATGATATGAAATTTCAGCAATCTACGACCAATAATTTTTGAGATATGAGGATTAAATACATGCAAATGTACACCAAAATTCGCCAATCTTGGGGACTTTTGGCGTAATTTTTGAGGGAGGCACGTGACCGTCGTTGCACCATAATCTGAATGCATGCTAGGATGGTATTGTGCTTGAAAAGGCTGAATGTCTCTAAACCTGCCATTTGACCTTAATGTGTTGGAATTTTTTGAGTGTTCCTGTAGAAGAACTATAAATAGAGACACTATTTTCGGTGGAGAGATTCATTTTGTGATCCTTAACAACATATATCACTTTTATTCGTTTGAAATAGCCTAATACTTTTTAAACACGCTATAATGAATTTCTGCCCATAGACCGTAATGTATGAAAAATCTTTTGGGTGGCAGTAAAGATTGGATAAGTTTATAAACGTACCCGATGTTTTAATAGATGAGCGAGATGTTGAAAGAACATGTCCTGGAATTTGAAATAAGGCCGTGCGGGGATTCTAAAGATTGAATTATTATTTATATAAAAGGACCTGATGGTTGTTGGTTGCCTTGTAAATGGCTGGCATCTAAAAATATATGTGTGTTTTATAAATCCAATCTTATCTCAAGATATTTATAGTATTTTGTATGATGTTTTAATAAAATTTGAAGATTAGCGTGGGAAAACTTTACTTTGGCCCTGTAAATAAACTATCCAGTCGACTGGAGCCAAAACGGGAGGTGCACAACTAGATGTTACAGGAATCCTAAATATAAAATTTTAACACTCTACAACCAATAGTTTTGAGATATGTGAGTTGCATATGTACAAACGTATGTATAGACGGGAAAAACTCGTCGAAATGGACTCGTGATCGGTCGTCGATCGTAAAACGGAGACCTACAATATACATACTGAATTTGAACTTATACGAATGCACCATTTAGACACTAGTACGCCTTAAATTATTTGTGTCTATAGACCATAATAATGTATAAGAATCCTGTTTTGCAACCCTGTTAACAAACTATAAGCTGTGCACACACCAAAATATTTGCCGGTCATGTGCCTGAGATCTACAATATACATATACTTAATTTTCGCTTAATCAAATACACCGTTTAGAACTAACGTTAAAACAATGAGTATGGTAGACAGCCAAAGTGTACTGGTCCCGCGTTGGGGCATACTGCGTGGCTGTCGATCAAAGGATGTAGAGATTCAGGCGGTTTTATGTGCATGCAGATACAAAGTAAATACGTGTTAGAACCCCTTAAAAAGGTCCCCTCCTCAAGGCCCGCCCAAGTCTCCCTCTCCCGTGGGTAGATGCCCTTCGTGTAGGCTTGCCATAACACAAAATACTGAAATACCCAATAGACGCTAGCGCACTTTCAGGAACTCCCCAATGTATTAAATTCTTTTAGCAGCCTTGTAAAAAACTACACATCTTGTACACGCGAAAATCAATATGGGTGGTCTATAATATATATACAAAATTTCAGCTCAATCAAATGCACTATTTAAGAGCTACCGTGTTTGCTTACGTACACAAATCCATCACCGTGAAAACAAAATAAATGAATTAATGCCCGAAAACGTGTAAATACATGAAAATCTTAAATGTCGAATATTTTCATGATTACAATACTTTCCATATATGTTCAGAAAGTAAAAATGCGATAGACTTAAAGATGAGGATCATTGACACATGAGAGAAATGACAAAATAGTATTCCGAAAATCAGTCATCACATTTGCGTAATAGCAATATATTTTTTTTATCGTAGAAGTTTCATAGTTTTGCACCATTTTATTTTTTATTGGACCTTTAATTATAACCCTTTTGAGCAGTATGGCTAACGTAATGTATGGGTACATCCACGCGCCACTGTAGAGTACACAGACTTCCTTCAAAGGGAGGGGGTGGGAAGACATAATTTGCATGCACATTAAGAAAGTACTATCTCCGCACTCAACATCATTTTCCCCCCTTTCTTCAAAAAAGAAATGGTATGCAAAAAAAAAAAAAACAAGGGAAAACATAAAAGTAATGGATGACTGGTACATAATTGGAGTTCATGAGATCAATGATGTTACATAACACGTAAAACTGTATGTCTTTTCAAATATATTAACATTCCTGGATAGCACTAGATCAGTGATTCCGGATTTCTTTCCACTATCTTGCAACAGTGCAGAGAGTAGTTTCTTTGGAAGGAGCTATGCATTAGAGTTGTGTATAAATAAATGTAATTTTCGCAAGGCATAAAAATCTAAATGCTTATAAGGTCGCATCGTGCCAAATGAATAAAACATTGAGTATGGTGGATTGCTAAGTATTAAAATCCAGACTTACAGGCAACTGCGTCTATCTAACGGTCTGAAGTTTTGGGCGATTTTTGCCAGATGTTACGCGAATATGCTTCGAATTTCTGAAAAAGACCTCACCCAAGGCAACGCCCCCCGCTAAGCAGATACCTGTCTTTTAGATTTGCCTCAGCAAAATACTCACATACGATATACACATACTCACATACCTGCATCGAATGCTAACACTGACTGATCTAAAAATTTCGGTGTTAGGAGGATACGTACCCCTAGCTAAGCCCTTAACTCACACTCCCTTTAAAAAAAAAATTTTTAAATAGACCTACAATTTAACCTTTCCAGGGGCGGTATCAACATCGGTATGTCACTTTTTTACATTTCTTTAAAGTAAAGAAAGAACAACTACTAATTATTTTAACTTTTAAAATTATTAGGTCGGTGCTTAATTATCAGGCGTTTTTCCCTTTCCCCATCGGCCGGAACAGTCCCAGCTTTCGCTCCCTTCCAGTCTGCCAAAAGTGCCTGGTCGTCAAAATCCGATGGTCGACCTCGTCCTGGCTTATCTTCCAAGCTAATGTCACCAGACTTGAAACGGGCAAACCACCCTGCATCGAATTCTGTTGTATTGAAGCTACGCAAGGGCTATCTGCCAAAGAGAGGAGGTGCCTTGGTCGAAAGGACATTTTAAAGGGTTCTAACGCGTATTCACGCTGTAACTGGATAAAAGCGACCAAAACTCAACACTGTTAGATTGATAGCCGCAGAATAGGACAAAACGCTGGACATTCAACTTTAAACAATTTTTTTTAATATTGTAAAAAAGTGACATGCTGAAACTGACTGCGTCCACAAAAGGTTATCTTTTTATTAAAAAATAAAAGGTAATACAATCACAGTACGAAAAATTATCTTTGACCCCCCAATACTTCAATAAAATAATCTAGCTGAAGTAGCAGCTTAAAAAAAAAATGAAAAAAATCCTCTTCAGTATACATTGTCAGCGATCCAGAGTGGGGGGAGGGACACAGGAACACGTACCACCTGAAAATTACAGTGTAGAATATTGACTTCGCTTTTAAATTCAAGTGAATTTATTTACCAGAAATATGAGCCAAATGTTTTGTGCCACTTCCAGATTTTTTTCTGAATCCGCCACTGTTAGTATCTACCCTGTTCATTTTAAATTAAATTCAAAATGTGCAAGTTAAAGGCTTATTTGGGAGCGCCCCTTATTGTTGGGGGCCCAGGTAATTGCCCTGAATGCCATGCTGAAAATCTGTCCATGCATGTACCCTGTGTTTTATGTACAGAACACGAGTCCGGGTGGTGAACCCACTCAATACTTTTACCTTTCATTCACCCTCCTCTCAGTCCGAAAAGCCGATGATTCGGATCAAAATTTTTAGGTTACTCGAACGGTTAGATCTTATACCGTATTTAAATATATTGGACCAATTTGTTATATTTTGTAACGGATTGTGTCAATATGAATGGCATTTCGTTATAACGGTATGAAGATGTCGTTCTGTTCCTTTAACGTTATGGTCTCATACCGTATTTAAATTGTTATTGAACGAAAGGTTATATTCTAACTAATTGATACTGTATCGTTATCAAATAGTTATGTGTGTTTAACGTTATAAACTAAACGGTTAACATGATTAACCGAATGCATTCTGTTACTGTTCTTAGAGTTATTATGTATAGCACAGAAAAGAATAACGTTATATTAAGTGTACGTTGAATATCGTTATTAAATATAACGTTATTCCCCGAGCACTCTTGAGTCAAGTAACCGAATACTGATTTCTCAAATCATTAACGTAATAGATTATAACGTTATTTCGTGAAGAACGATTTGAAAGTTACGGTATGAATAGCGTTATTCGGCTTGTGAATAACGTTATGATTTGTAACGAATAACGAATTGGTTATAACGCACATTACGTTAAGTTACGGATCCCTGGTTTGGAGACTGTTCGAGGAGGTCGCACAGTAAACTGCTCTCAGAGGGAAAGGAGTTTCCCGAATTCCAATCAGCGGAAGTTTGTTGCTTGTATTTAAGTATGCAGAATGCAGTTAGAGTTTGTACATAAATGTGTATTTAATAATCAACCTTTAAAAACCTCAACTCCTGTCTCGATTCTCTTCAATCTTAGTATATGTTTCTTGTTTTAGCACTTGTGGCGAGTCCAAAACGCCACAAGACTTCTATTTTGTAGCTGTATGCATGGTATTGGGGCCCCTCTAAGGGCGGACAACTCGGTACAATTGTCCGGAAGCCATTTTACTTCGGTATTAGAAAATTATTGATATGTTAAGTACCAATTAATCATTGTATAAATTTACTATGGGAAGGATTATTCGTGTACAGCACTGCAAAAAATTATTTACCTAGATTACATCAAAGCGTGTGGGTAAATGTAACGCCAACACGTTGTGTTGTAAAGACTGTGTCAATTTGTTGTATAAGGTTCTTCGTAATTGGCTTATCAACAAGGACGTATTTAAGGACATCCACGGGGTCCGCCCCCACCCCCGAAAATTTGATTTTTGTTACTAAACTGATATAGTCTTTGTGAAAAATTCTGCCTTTTTACTGTTTGGACCCTCTCCAAAATGTTTGTCATTTCGTGAGTGGGTTTGCTGTATTCCAAAGCTGCAGAGCACTTGTGCTGTATTATTTTACAACAATGTGTAGTAAAATTACAGGTCAGTGTATGGGAAGGAATTTTAGATCGAATTTGTAAAAACCTACTTTTGTATTGGCAAAGAGGTTAGGAATTTATATACAGGCAGCAAAACTGTTAGAGTCGACCCAGATGAGGTCTATGTATCAAATATTGCTACTTTTACCTAAAAGACAGAGTCTGTTCTACGCTAGATTAGTCCTGTAAAATTAATGGCAATTAAACACAAATGAGTCTAAAATACTTTATGAAATCAATATTCTGCATTAAAAAAAATCACACATAACAGATGTTTATACGCTTTATTACACACAACAGGGAAATTTTCACATCCGTGTAAATGCAATCAAGATAAAACAAGCAATACAAATCAAAATCGAATGAATTTCTAACTGCTGTTAACTAGAAAGAATTTTTTGGCATTTATAGAGGGCCAATCCATTGACACCAACGTTCATTATTATTTTGTTTCAGTAATAAATTGTAGTTTATGTAGCTTTTTATTAATTTCGTTTTTTCATTCTGTAGGTTACTTTGAGAACAACCGACTCTAAAAAAGAGGCAGCGCATACTGAATCTTTATTCACCGGTCTGCAGGAAAAGATTGATGACAATGTTTCAAAACACCATAGTCGTTTTGTTCGTGCTGCAATTAAACAAATTAGCAATTCTTTGACAACTGCTCTTGAATCTGTAAAAAATAGCGAGAAGGCCGCAAACCAGAAAACCAATATATCTTCAAAACTAGTCAATACTTCTGATAGTTTAAATAAAAAAGGCCAAGCAAATAAAGATTATGTTTCCAAGAAAGCGGTTCATGACAGTAAAGCTAATTTGAAAATTATGACAAAATCATATAAGAAAGACGATAAAATTAGTTCTGGAATAACGCCAAGCAGTGAGTTTTCCACTAGTGAAAAATCAAGTCATTTTCATGAAAAATTGATAGAAATCCCTAACGAGGAAACGAAATACTCAATAGGAAAAGGTTCAGTGAATTCCGACAAAAGCAGTCATCTACAAACCCTCCATAATGATAATTCTATAACTAGTTTAAAGGATGAATCAGTTAGTCAAAAAGGAAATCTTCGCTTAGCAGAAAATGTAGACAAAGAATCGAGGATCAATCGTCATAAACTTCAATCTGAAAGTTCTGAGAGTCAAAAGAAAAATATCAAACAAATATTGAATACAAACAATGTATCTATGTCGCCCACCGCTAGTGTTCATTTAACCAATAATGAAAAATATAGAGCTAATAGACTTGAAAAGAATTTGGATACCGCAAAAACCGACAAGAAGGATGCGGTTCAGCCAAAGAAAATCGAAATCCCACTAGGCCCAAAGACAGACAACGAAAGTCTATTAACAAACATCCCTTTGAATATCGAAAGGATACACAATAAGACCAAAAAATTAGAAGAAAAGAAAAACGAGGCAAAATATCATCATAATGAAGTGATACCAGACGTAGAGCGTGATTTGAGTCAGAAAAAGGATTCTGATGATGTCAAATCAACACATGAAAAAGGAAGTCAAATGACCACTACATTAGAGGCTGACTCACACAAAGTAAAAAATAATAAACAGGATGCTACTGTAATTGGAAATGCTCAAAGCATCTTAAATAGTAAAACACATAATTTAGAAAATGAAACCCCAAATATAAAGGCTGCTTCGAAAAAAAGAAAGCATAGCACAATGGGAAATAAATTAGATCAGAAATCAAATAAAACTAAATATCAAAGCCCCCAAACAACTAGAACCAATGAAAATGAATATAGAAGCACCACTGCAACCAGTGAAGAGGCAAACGATAAAACACAAAAACTAGGTGAAAAATTAAACAAGGAAAAATATCACCAGAATGAAATGAAGCAGCATATTTTGAGTCAGGAAACAAAATCGAATAATGCTAAATCAATAGAAGGAAACCAAATGACATCAACTACATCAGTGGCTAATTCACACAAAATAATAAGTACGAAAAAGAATGCTACTGAAACTGAAAATACCCAAATCTCCTTACATAGTAAAAATATAAATTTAGACAATAAATCTGCATCCTTGACTACAACGGCTGCCTCTGTTATGCAAAAAGACGATGGGAAAAGAGGAAATAAGTTAGGCCAAAATTTAGACAAAAGTCCCCCCCAAAATGCTACAACTACTATTACTGGAACTATGGTATCAATCGTAAGCAATACAGGAAAACCTCTAAAAAATGATGAAGTAACGATGCAAACTAAAAAACAAACTTCGGATGACAACAAAGATAATAATGAAAAAAATATTGCACCAAATTCTTTGGAAACAAAACCAAAACAACCTAAAGATATTAAACATAAGCATGCTTCTTCTCTCTCTAATGTGCTACCCCCAAAGAGTTCTTCACCATCCATTTCAAGAGAATCCAAAAGAGGTTCAGAACATCTACCCTTAACTGAGTCAGAAGTTTAATCTCTGTCCATTAATACATTGGTCTTTTTTCTAAATTTTTTATAAAAAGTTATGTGAATTTCTCAGAAATTTTTTTTATCTTATAACACTTCTATCAAGTAAATTTTAAAGCACTGTAAAGCACCATCTCACAACCAAGTCAAACCTTTAGACTGTAATCTACATGTGCATACTCTGATACTTTCCTTCTGACTATCAATTATTCCAGTTTTCTGTAAAAATTTCCTTAAACATTATTGTAGAGTTTGCAAGGTTAATAAAATTGTTAAAAAGCAGTTGTTTTGCAAAATTATTACTTTTAAGGCAGACGTATAACACACTGGAGAAGAAATATAAATTTTTCATCAATACATAAAAAAAAATCTGATATGAACACCACAACTTCATTGAATGCCTTTAAAAATTATAATTTTTTTTATGCACTTCATTCAAAATAAATTCATTTGAAATTGAAATACAATACATAAATACGATTTAGCAATTTCTCACCAAGCTTGGCCACTAATCCAAACATCATGCAGGTTTTAAACATGGCTTCATATGGGGGACAATCATAAGGTATGCATGCAGATGTGCCAGACCTCACTCATGGGGTTGGGAGGACCCTTTTATATTAATATAAGCACATGAATTCACATGACTAGTTTTTTGTGCATATCCTACCAATACCAGTGCTCACAACAGTTTTTAACGATGCCTCTAGAGAAAAAGAGACCAAATTCTTTAAAAAAAGAGACCTTGTAGAACACAACCCGTAACATTTTATATAAATGTTTTTTTTACACTAATGGTTAATAAATCATATTTGCTATGTTTGATTTTACAAAATAATCAACATCAATATGAACTTTAGCTATTTTAGAATAGTATGTTTAGCTGTTGGTAGAGATACAGGACTCTGAAGGCATACAGCCTTTTTTTGCAAAAAATTTTAAAGAAATTATTCAAGTTTGCAGACAAGTTTTACTTTTTATGTAGGTCTGTAAGACCATAGATGATTTTTAAAATCTGTACCTAAAAATTAATAAATTAAACACACTTAATGAGAAATGAATGCATTACCATTTTAAGAAAAAACGTATAATACTAATTAGATTTCTGTAAGCATAGAAAATTTGCAGTCCTAAAAAAGAAATGCAGAGCCTCTCTTACAACATACATATGTATTTCTTTTTAAGATACAGGTGCATCACAGATTTTATAGATTACTCACAGTTACAATAAGCAGTTCACATAGTACGAGGTTTTTTTGAAAAATAATTTGTCATTACTGAATCAGTCTTTTTTTCTATTTTTCTTTCTAATGTGGATATAGCTTTACGTTTTTTGTCGCATGCTTTGTTTGTTTTCAAGGCTCCTTTGAGAATACTTTGTGCAACTGTAGCTGCAGCAAGATCCTTCTTCCTCAAAGCAGTTTTCAGCTTGGAATGCGCCTCTTGCAAAAGTTGACCAACAGCTGATGTAGTTACTTCTTGTTTACCCCTTTCATTATTTAACTGTTCTTTTAAGTCATTAATGCTTGCTTTTTTCTCTTCCAGTTTCTTCCTCCTTTCTTCTTCTTCAACCCTTCTCTGTTCAGCTTCAATTTTCTTCTTCTTTTCGTTTTCTGCTTTCTGCCTTTCAGATTCTAAGTAATCATTGTAACTTTTATAAGCCACACGAGCAAGCTTTAGCAACTCCTCAGTAATGGGTACTAAATGTGCCTTATTATCAAATTTTTTAAGTCCATCTGCAACATTCAGCCTGGCATTCAGAGTCCTTGCAGACATAGATGATCTGTCATCCGTCATAATTCTAGAAGATCTAGAAAACCCCCTTTCAATCTCAGTACTGCCATGAGCCAGAGTCAGCACAGCTTTAGAGAGTTCAGACACATTTGGATATTTAATACAACCATCAGCAGTTCTCAGTTTAGAGATATTACCCCAGTATTGATCAATCCTGATACTCTAAATTTTCCAACTGCAATAGTTTCCATTCATCCAATAATACTTCTGCATCCAACTCTACTGGAAGGAAATGAGCAGCGAGGCTGAGTCTTTCAATATTTTTTGCTTTGAACCTCTCTGAAGGTTTTAAAAAACTAAAGCTTTCCAACAGATTTGACTGAAGAACCTTTTTCTCCAAGATGTACTTGCCAGCTGAAATATAATGCTTCTGGGCACTTAAAAAAAACTGCTTCTTTTCAGAATTTTTTGAATTAAGTAAAGAAACATTAATGTCATCTGATAGAGGCATTTCTTCTATATCCAACAGGTTTTCTTGAATGAAAGGATCATTACAGATTTCTTTATTAAACTGTTTGATTGCATCTGGCTTACAGGTGCGTGCCATGATGGTTAGTACAACCTCTTTGATCTTTTCATGCATCACATGGATAAGAGGTTCTTCTTTTTGAAAGAAAACAGCAAACTTTTCAAATACTGCTGCACTCGAGCAGATGAAGTGCAGCTCTGCTCTCATTGTTTTTTTCTTTAAATATTTTACTATTCTCTCATAACTTCCTGTGCTCATAACTTTAGCTTGTTTTGAAGGAATAAATGTCAAGAAATATGCTATGACACCATCCCACAACTGAAGAAGTCTTTTAGCAGCAGGCTGTAATGTAAGCCAGCGAGAACTTACATGTTTCAGAAAGTGTAAATTTGGCAAATTCTTCTCTAACAAAATGTTTGAAAAATCTTCATACCGTGATGGCCAGTTTTTGAAATAATAATAAAGTGCTATGATGAGTTCAGAAGCATCTTCACCTAGATGTACTAGACCTTTTTCAAACGCATTATGTATAAGATGAATATTGCAAAACCCTATGTCAAGCAAACCTTTCTGGCATATTTCTTTAACGTACTCATTTATTAGGTTGAACACTCTTTTGTTAACATTAGGGCCATCACTTGAAAGCATTAAGAGTTTCTTAATTGGTAAGCCAGCATTTTGTAAAGACTGCAAAATATTTTCTTTTAATTCGTCCGCAGTTGCATGGCCTATAAAAAAGGTTTCTAAGTGACGAGTAGTAACTTTATCATCAGACCCCCAAAAGCGTATCGCTGTCTGGAGCTCTTTAAACCCAGCCTTGTTTGTTGTTTCGTCGAAACATAATGTGTAGAACACACCAGCCAATTCACGAAGTAGCATATCTCTGAAATACGGTCCCAAAGCATCGCTAATCAAATAACGCACTTTAGTCGGGTTTAACAAAAACTTCTCATGAACACCTTCAGGAAACATTGATTTAAACACATGAGTTATGTCTTGTGAAGAACTTGCAGACATGTTTGAAGCAACAATTTTTAAACACCATATCAATTCAGCAGAAAAAGCAGCATCTTTTTTGCAGATTAATTGTACTTTAACGTTTTCATCGGTTTTAGAAAGCTGCATCTGGCATGGGTTACTTTTAATGGACATGTTTTTCTTGTGCTTGCAAGTTTCATAATGTTGCTTTATTTTATTAAATCCCTTGGTCACAGAAATTTTTGTATCACAAGGGACACAAAGCAGCTCATTTTCAGAAATTTTTTTCTCCCAGGTTGAAATTTTACAGCCAGTGTCATCTTTTCGTTCTAACCATTCTGTCAGAAGCTTACAGTTCCCCATAGTACACCTGAAACTAAAAAAGAAAAAATAAGAAATCTTGCAGTTCTATAAAATTTGTTCTAAAATTACAAGAAATATATTTATTTATTCACACCATTTAGACTTTGGATAAGCGAATTTTTGAAATTCCCATGGTATAAAATAATGTGCGAACAACATTTTTGATGATTTTTGTCAAATAGAGTGCAAATATCATCAAAAGTAGCACAATACTCAGAATATTATAAAATTACTTCAGTAAAAAAATTAGAGATATACCGAGTACTCGGTATTTGTCCAAATTTTGACCAAGTACTCGGCTAATACAGAGTAGTTGCAAAAATTTTAGTATTTTTTAACATTGTTAAAATGATTTTGTGAAACATTAGAACTGATTTGTAAGAAAATATGCAAATATAAATAATAATTACAGTACCGTATTTTCCAGCCTATAATCCACGGATTATCTGTGAAAATACCCAGCCGTGGATTAACTGTTTTCTTTTTTTCCCCCTGAAAAATTTTAGTACCGAATTTACAACAAAATTCAATAACAGATGGCTCCAGCAAAATGCATCTCTTAATTAACATTAAAATATTAAGTTTTTACTAAATTGTAAATACTTTTAAACAGTCTGTTTTAAAAAGGGTATCTATATGATTTTTTTGTTTGTAACATACCTAATTTTATTACTTATTTTCGCATTAATACTGCCCCAGTTTCAAAACATGTTTTAATTGCCATGCTAAAACTTTATTATTTCTAATTTCTGTATAGCTTGAAACATTTTTCCTCTGCACTTTATTCACAATCCATCCATAAATAAATAAGCAGCTTGCGACAAGACAGCTGAAAATAATTAATAAGCAATCATCTTATTGTGTGTATAGTTCTGAAATGAAATGTTTGTGTTAATACTCCGAGATGGCTTATCAGCAAAATCATTTGGGGAGGGGGGAATCTGCCAGACATCACAAGTGAGGCAGCTGTTTTTTTTTTAATGCATCTGGCACAGATTTCAGTTTATTCACCGTTCAAAATCCTTGGTTCAGTTGTTTTAAATTCGTCGAAACTCAAAATATTGGAGTCAATTCGTTACATTTATATAAACTTTTATTTATATAATTAACTATTTACATTTTAATAGTTAAACACATATTTTGCAAATCTAATCTAATGCCCTTTTAGGGGCCTCAAGCAGAAATCAGTTTGCCTGTCAAAGAATATGCTATCGAAGTGCAATGTTTACGGTCTCACGGGGGGGGGGGGGAGAGAAAGAACCGCGTGACGTCACTCCAACGCGCGTACGAACGCACGTGGCTTTTAAAACGGAAGCAGAATTCCCTGACAGCATCAGAGCGGATGAGAAACAAAGCTGAAGGATCCTGTTGAAACCAATAAAATTAATTTTCCTTCAAGAGGAAAATACTCGTTAGTGTTTCTCATTCCCCATTCTCAATAAACACCACTGTGTGGGCAACTAATTTATTTGTTCTCGTAAATTACTTAAAATCACGGGCGCGGGCTGAAAATTTCGCGAATTATAAGCAGAACCGAAAGTTGAACAGAGTCAGTTATGAACGGAAATAAAGTATTTCGAGAGGCATTGATTTTTGCGATGACGACGGGCTCGCAAAAATAAGTGATTTTGCAGTATTTTACCAGAAACTAAAGAACAAAAATGAGTGCAGACGGAGAATTATTCCCAGACATAATCAGCGATAGCAACACGTGTGGAATTTTTAGATATGCCATTTGTTTAATTCTGCGATATCCATCAATTCATAAAAATAAAAAAACAGCGAAAAACTTTCTTAATGGTAACCGGAAAAATTTCTCCATGCCTTCTATATCAATCTGTTTAGTTGCGTGTGACAAGGACCCAGGGTTCGTGATTTTTTTGATTTAAAAAAAAAAATAAAAAAAAAATCGGATTTTTTTGAAGATAAAGTAATTAAAAAACTTTGTAAAAAACACACATAAGAAGTAAAAGGAAAGAGGATACGCGTTTCGTTCAAAAATTGTTTTGAACTTCTTCAGTCCAAGCCCTTCGACGTAAAGAACACAGGGAACTGAAAAGAGAGAAAAAAAAAAAAAAAAAAGTCTCTTCTCAGTTCCCTGTGTTCTTTACGTCGAAGGGCTTGGACTGAAGAAGTTCAAAACAATTTTTGAACGAAACGCGTATCCTCTTTCCTTTTACTTCTTATGTGTGTTTTTTACAAAGTTTTTTAATTACTTTATCGTTTAACTCCAGTATTTTGAGTGTTTTTTCAGTTTTTTGAAGATGTTTTAAAAATTCCTAATATGAACTTCTCCACACAACTAATCACAACTTCTACAAGATATTCAATTGTGTGTGAACTACCAGATGTGTCAATTGTCTCCACTAGATAATTCTCACCTTTTCTTGTGGATACTACAGCGCATAATATTGGTTCATTATGAACATTATTGACCGTCCATCTATACTAAAGTTAACAATTTGTCTATTTAGGTGTTTGGAACATTTTTCTTTCTCTTGATCATATATATTATCAAGTGATGCTGCACTTATTTCTACTTCATTTGGAGTAGTATCCCTGGCCTTAAAGCAGAAATCATCTTTTTAAATTGGGGATGATTAACCTGATGAAAAGCAGAATTGGTGGCATAAATATATCTTGCCACTTTCTCATCTAATATTTGCTTTTGAGTTTTAGTGGTATTTATGGCATAATCATTCATACTGTTCTTAAGAACACCAACATCATTTTCTATCTCACTGGTTTTTCTTTTCATAGTAGGTTTGGCTGCCTCAGATTTTGTACAAGTTAAATTGTTCTCAATTCTCCTTTACAAGGAATACAATGTTTCTTCCTTTCTGCCATTATCCTTGTACTTTAGCAATAGCTCTCTGAACACGGAATCCTAAACAAGAGTGTTCTAAAATCTGAAATAATTCTAGTGTTGCCAATCTTTCTGATCAAATTTCTTTTGTTCTCACACTGTCACACTCAAAAGTCACTCCCCCCCCCTTACCTTAAAGGATTCCCTAAACCACTGCAGTGCCATCTAATGCTATTAAAAGAAATTAATTTCATTTGAGTGTTGAAGATTTTTATTTAGAATACATTCTATCAATACAAAAGTCACTTTTGAAAAATGATTTTAATCACTGATTTTTTTAAAAAAATCCCTTGATTTAAATCGTGATTTTAATCAAGCTGATTTAAATCAACGAACCCTGCAAGGTCCTCTAAAAAATAAAACCTCTAATCTCCTAAAAAAAATTAAATCTTACAATACAATTTTCATAAAAATGAATATAAAAAATTACTTACTTCCAATACTGATTATATTTGCAGAGTTCAATACACAAAATACAGAGTCATCCAGCCGATTCACAAGCAGAGACGATACATTCCTTTGTTCACACGCCGATGGGCAGATGTTGCTTCCATGTTGTAAAAGAAAGGAGTATGACGTCACCGAACAGGCGTTTCATCGTCCAATAGAGGGTGAGTTCGTAACCGCGTGACTTCGGAATGGCTAGAATCACCACACTCTAGATAAGGGGAGAAAGCCTGAATAGTGCAATAAAATTTTCACGTGACGTCACATAACCGGTCGCTTTGTACACAGACTACTCTATTAGTGTGTATTGGAAAGTTACGGCATTACGTTTTTTTATCTTAAATTTATGGAATTTACTAATTGACTGTGGTATGTAAGTCTTTTTATTTTATAGAATAAGTGTTTATAAACCCTTTTACAACATTTTAACTCTCTAGTTCTTAAGGATTTATTGATATTCTACCTTTAATATCGTGAGTTCTGAATGTTTGGCAAGTGAAGCCTACTTTCTTTTCCCGCGTTATATCGTTGTAAGAAAAAGAAATGTATGGGTAAATTTTGATATAATTTATGTGTGATTAAAGTATTACTATCGAAGTAATTGCTTTTCTCTTGTTTAACAAGTGTTCCAAGATTATTTTGGTATTTGAAAAATTGATGCTTTTTAATGTAATAAGATAATGTGACTTGCCGTTCGACAAATTTTAATGGTTCAAGAAGCATTTGTCCATTTATAACCTTCTTTAAATGTTTAAGCCTTATTAGCTGAATACTAATTAACTGTCAACGCACGCTACATATCAGCAGCGTCCATATTTCATTGATTAGTTTATTTCTTAACAACAATTTGCGGAAGTTGTAATTTAAAGAACTTTTATTTATCATTACTTTGAATATATTTCTGTATAAACGGATTGATCATAAATTAAAATATATTAAAAATTAATTAATTTTAAGGCTTGTTTTCCAAATACTTAATATTCATTAGCAGAATTGAAATTTTATAATTCAACTAACTTTTACAATTAACTTTACCTCATCTTCGCTTTCGACTTTTTAATGTCTAGATTTATTGTAGTATACACAATTTAACTAACATTTACTTGTACCCTAAATTTGTTTTATTTTCTATCTCTACTATTTTTATTTTAACATGATTTTTCCAACTGAAGTTTCCTACCAACTAACTGCAACAGTTTCTAGTTTCCTTGGTGTAAATCTCCTTATGCTCAAAAAAAAAAAGCTGGATGAGCACTACTTGGTTTATGTGTGTGCATTTAATTCACATGACCAAGTTTTACTCTTGCGGCTGCTTTTTCTCAAATACTGAAGTTTGCTTGAATTCTTAGATTTTCTGTTTCTGTTGTAAGTATGCATGTATCACACTTGTGTTATACATTCTTTCAAAATTGCTTTACTCTAGAATGTTTGTTATGAAAGAGTTATTTTTTCTTACACTAGAGTTTCATAAAAGTTAGCAGTTAACAAAACTGATAAGTAAGTGACCTGCTGACTATGATTATAATCTTATGAACATATGCAGAGATGAGAAATGCTGACCTGAATTTTTTTTTCGTGGTCCTCTAGCACAGTGTGATATTTTTATTTCTGTAATGAAACTTTTGTATAGAAATTAAAATTTTATTTCATAATAACAAATTCTTTTTCTTTCTATTTAGAATTGGCTACTCAGAATTTTTCAAAAGATAATCTGAAATATCCATCATCTTTCAACATTGTATGTATTTATACTTATTTCTAGTAATATATTACTATGCTAATAGTATTTTTTTTTTTTTTTTCTATCTTCTAATATACTTGCTGTAATTTAGTGTTGTTCTTAAGTTCTTTGAATGTTAAAGGAATGTTGATTAAATTCTTTTTAAAAATTTTATAATCTATTTTGGAGCACCTTCGATATACCCCCTACCTTGATTTTTGGCGCCAAGGCCGTTTTCGACGGCGCCAAAAACGAAAGTGAAGTGGCCAAAAATGCCGTTATCGACGGCGCGAAAAATAAAAAAATGGCCATGAAACCACTTCCGAAAGCGGAAAAACTATAAGAATTAGAAGATTTCCACAAAAAAATTTAGGGTTAAAATGTAAAAATGGCCGCGAAGCAACGTTTTCAGAACCGAAAAAAACTGAGAATTAGAAAAATTCTACAAAAAATTTAGGGTTAAGAATGTAAACAACAATAAAATCAAGAAAATTTAAGAATTCATGAACGTAGAATTCGCGTTTTCGAACAAGAAATTAGAAATAGAAAAATTGTAGAAATAATTAAGGGTTAGGAATCTAAACACGAATAAATTCAAGGAAATTTAACAATTGATGGACACAGAAATCGCGTTTTCTAGCAAGAATTTAGGGTTAAAAATTTGAAAAAACCTAAATTTCACAAAAAATGGGATTTTTATGTGAGGGGGGGCTCTGCCCCCCCTCAACCCCCCGTTTTTGTTTTTTTTTTACGAAAAAGGTAGTCAGGAAAACTGGAAAAAAGAAATCGAGTAGAGCGTTTTAAGAAAAAAGCCAAAAACTGTGAAGCCATTCGCCTGTACAAATAGTGCAGTTACCACGATGTATAACGCGAAACAATATTATACGTTAGCAAAAATATCTCGGAAAGGTTAAGCTCACACTCCGAAAGGATGTCTCCCTCAAAAAATCGAAAAACTTCTCCTGGTCCACTAACAAATAGCTCATAACAAAAATTATATTAGCTACACCTTTCTTCCCACACGTGGGATTTTTATCAGACCACTTTAACGTTAAATTTTGTTCAAAAATACCCTGCTAATTTTCAATTACATTAGCTACGGAGGTTCTTAAAAAATCATAAAATCCTAACCAAAAATATAAAAAAAAGTACAGTAAAATATCAAAAGATCACAGTACCTTTGCAGAAGTGCTTTCGTCAACTTACTACCTCTCTCTAAAAATGTGAAAAAAAACTTCTCACAAGCTTCCACGTGCAGGAGCTATTGCATTACGGCGCTCTGTCATTGGCCGGCCGGCATAGGTTGCCATAAATAGCCTCCCCCCATTCTCGCCAACGAAATTCGTTTGGGAAACCAGAAAATCCCTTTTATCGCCAAGCTTGGCGCAAAAAACGCAATCTTTGGCGCAAAAAAAAGGTAGGGGGTATATCGAAGCTAAGCCTCTATTTTTTTACTGTAATATTTCCTTTTCTGTATTTTAAATTTTCAGCTATGTTTTGTTTTTCTACATTCAGCACATCTTAATTTCTTTGTATATTTCAGATCTAATTACCTCCATCTCCCACAACCTTTACAAATAAAGTTGAATGAGTATTATTTGGTGTTTGTGAGTATATGTGATTCACAATCCCAAGTTATGCTTTTACAGCTAGACAGCTACTTTACTTGTACTGTATTTGCATGAACTCAATTCTACGTACTTTAGAAATGACTATAGACTGCTCTATTTATTTGGTATGTTTTCTCATATTTCTTCTTTGCATGAATGTTCATTTCATATTCTCCTGAAACATGCTGTTCATTGATTATTGTAAGTTTAAATACATTTTAAAGTAGTTCTTGTATTATCGAAAAATTGTTTCTTAGTGTTTCAAAAATTGAACTTTATTTATTTTTCATCATTTAGTTATTTTAATCTTTTAGTAATGAAATATTTACGAATTTACAAATTACATGTTAACAACAACACACACACAAAAAAAAAAAAAAAAAAAAAAAAACCTATAATCTCATCCATATTTGATTTTATTTTAAATAATTATAAGCTAATATTTTTTAGGGTTAAAAATGCCTTATCATTGTGTTGTTCCTGTTTGTCGAGCAAATTATGCTACAGGATTCAAAGCCACAATGTTTTCTTTTCCCACTGATGATGAGATGAAGAAAAAATGGATTGCAGCTATTCCACGAGAAAATCTTGTAGTGACAAAGCATTCCAGGGTAAAGTATTTTTCAGTGTTCCTTCTTTAATTTTAAGTCTATCTTAAAGTATTAAATTTGCTAGCTTCTATACTATCTATGTACATGTTTTATTCACAGATAAGATACACAATAAAGACAGGAAATATTTTTAGTTATTGAAAGTAAAATATATATTTGTATACAATCTTCCAGGTTGCTTAAGTAGATATTCTTAATTAGAATGCCATTTTCTCTTTCCAACGTCTTTTGTAAACTTACCTTAGAAGAATAATTTTTCATCTTGTATCTAAGTGTTTGATTTACTTTACAAATTCTGGAAAAGCCCCCCCCCCCAAAAAAAAAGAGCATTAAATCATCTAGTTACTTATTTTTATGTTTCTATATAAAGTATTAAACATTTATTTCAAAGAGGTATTATTTATAAACTTACAGATGCAAGTTTTTTTTTTTTTTTTTTAATGGAGGGGAAATGTTATTAAATATAACTTAATTCTAAGAGATCACGCTTCATCTTAATACAGTGGAACCCCGATCTATCGTTCCCGCATTCGTTTTCCCGTATTGATCGTTATTTCTATGGTCCCTGCACAAGTTGTATTTAAATAACGTCAAAGAAACCCGAATTCATCGTTCGTCAAAAAATCCTTTTCCCGCTTTCATCGTTGTAAAATATTTCTCCTGACCGAAGGGAAATCGAAATTCAGATGGATCCCTTAAGGCATACAAACTTAAATATTTTCTGGTATGATTTATTGGGTTGATGATGGTGTAGATGAAGAGTTGTTACATGAAGCAGAGCATGTGGTGTGAAATTTAGTGATTATATTTAATTTGATATAGACGTAGCGACGTATCTTAAGAATGGAAGAAATGTGTGGTGATGCAAAAAATAAAAGTAATGGCGAAGAAGCGGAGAATAATGATCATGCCGATGAGACAGCCTACACTAGTGCCAAGTTTATAGGATTCAATTACAGTATTTAAAATAGTATGAACTTTTATGTACAAACATAAAAACACGAAAAAGGCAAGAAAAATATTGTAATCTTTGAAATTTTCGTTTAATTAAAAATATTAAGGAACAACCCAGTGTAAAATTACTGATTTTTTAGAAATAAAAATCACTTAATTTTCTACAACCCCAATTTGTTTCTTTTTCAGTTTAGTTGCGAATTTAGTATTTTTGGTAAACTGTATACTTCGTGTGCGTTCATAAACATTATTCTCTTCGTATTTTGACTTTAACCCGCATTCGTCGTTTTCCCGCATGCATAGTTTTTTTCTACGCACCCCTTGAAAAACGATAGATCCAGGTTCTACTGTATTATAAAAAATACAAGTTAGCTATATTAAACACTAAGATATTAAGCCTATTCCAAGAATCTTGGAACAAGCGCTACATGATTTAAAAAAATTCCATTTTATTAAATATGTAAAAATTATAAATTATTTGGGATACTTTGACTTGCTAGCCCTTTATCATATGTTAAAATTTTTTTCAATGCATTTTATGTGTCCAATTCTAGTTAAAAAACAATGTTTGGTAAAATCATACAAGCCTTTGTGCACCCCATGTAAACACGACGACAGTCGCCGGAGCTTGTTGGTTGCCAAGCCCCAGCGACTGTTGCCAACCATTTTCAAGGATGAGATTCTTCAGCTTTTAGGTTGATTTCAGCTTTTTGTGAATTAAGGGAAATTCACTTTTTTGTCTTTTTTCTCTCAAAATTCTGCTTTTTTTTTGTGGATTTCTGATAGTACTTATTATTTAACTGTGCAATATTTTTGTCCTGTAGCATATTCTGCTGTTTTACTTCTTAAAACTTTTCCACATGCATTAAAAACAATTATAACATGTAGGACTGTTTTGCTCTCATATGATTTCAGTCTTTTTGCTTTTTCGCCAATCTCATCCCTGCATTTTGCGCGATCAGCAAAGTATTTTAACACATTAAAATTGCACATATATTCCACTAACAAAAACATTAAAACAAAATCCACCGTCCATATTTAACCTAAAAAACGTCAGCAAATTCATTAACAGGCAATTTAAAATGGGGAAATATGAACATATATCTAGCAAACACCTGAAGCATACATTTTATTTATTTTTTAGGTATGTGAACAACATTTTTTGGAGTCTGAGGTGGAAAAAGAATCAACGGCATTTGATCCTAAAACAGGAAAAGCTTTAACTGTACCTTTAAAAAGGTACAAACTGAAACCTGATGCAGTACCATCACGTTTTCCTGGCTGCCCAAAATACCTTTCAAAAGCAATAACAAGGCGAGAAGAGCCGGAGGAAAATAGAAGAAAGACAAATGTCTACAGCATTCCAGCAAAGTTTATTGACATTGGAAGCTGAAAATAAGAAACATATGTTTTCCAATTACAATGAATTTTTGAATTGTTTAAGTGAACAAAATATATCACCATTATGGACTATTGTAAAAAATGAAAATATTACAATGTTTTTATTGATAACACATGAAGTTGCTCCCTTAATCAAAGCATCCATTACAGTTAATAGTAATCTGGATGTAAATATTTATTTTGGTACTGCAGAATTAATAACATACCAAGACAGGATTTTGCCCATAAAAATAAATGATATTAGAGATTTAATTAAAATTTTGGAATATATAAAATCAATTAGTGATGGCAAAACCATCAATAGTGGGAAAGATATTATTCATGTAATAAGTGAACTCCTTCAGAATTTAAAATCTATTTATCCAGATAATGAAAATACAGTAGATTTTCTTTCAGAGCAACTCAAACTTATTTTGTGCGATAAAGTGTGTAGACGTTACTCTCCTGAATATGTAGTATTTTCAGTTTTACTGCATTCAATTACACCACATGGATACAACTTTATCAGAAGTTCAGGAAATATAGTTTTGCCACATCCAAAAAATATCCAAAACATTTGTGCAAAATCTCATATTAATCCTCTTTTGGAACAGGATGATGAGAATTTTTTAATGTATGCAAAGAAAAAATTTAACGGGCTTGAAGCTCATGAAAAAACAGGGATCACTCTAGAGCGTTTCAGGGGGGCGGCCCGCCCTGGTGCCCTTTTCCCGGTAAAATGCCGCCCTCCTTGCCCTTTTTCTTGATAAAATTCCGCCCTCCTTGCCGTTTTCCTTGATAAAATTCCGCTTCCCCCCCCCCCCCCCCCAATCAAAATGCCGCTCACCTTTTCTCCACCCCTCCTTGTTTCCCCTTTTCTTTGATTCTTGTTACCGTTGCTGGCGCTCCTCTAGACCAGGGCCACGTGGTACCGGCTAGACCCCAAAAAAGCCTCTCTCCAACAACAACAACAAGGAAGCTGATTTGTTTATTCTCTTATCAATGATGTGAGGGGGGGGGGCATCTGCGCAGTAGCCGCTCTTCTCCATCCCGACCTGAGAGGGTTGAAACCGTTCGCTGTAGCTTCAGGTCATAAACTATCTCATTAGAGAAACAATCTGTCATCCAGAAGAGCAGTCATAACAATAAATTATTTCCTACTGTAAATGACGCTTTACCGTGTTTTATAAATGCTGTAAGTAATTAATAACCCCCCCCCTCATCATGCACTCCTCCCCGTCGGTGTACTAAAAAGAATAGGAAAAAATTGATTCATTGACAGGGTGTGCAGCAGTCAGGAAATACTACTTGAAAATATCGAATTTCGGGTAGCCATCGGGGACCAAATTGGTGACCAATAATCTGAAGTAGAAAGCCCATGCAATGATTACACTAAAAGCAATCATTAAGAACAACTTGCAAGAGTGCATAACATCCATTTTAAAACAACGGAAGCTGCCGTGATTTATGTGGCTAAGTCTAAGCTTATTGTTTACTAATTCACAACTGCCTACTTATCAAACATAACATCCTTACTGGAAATCATTTTGAATTCCCTTCTTTCCCCCCCAACTGAAAGCGTAATGTGCCAGATGGCCCTTTTACAATGCTGAAAAACAAACATTCCAGGGGCATCTTTCAGATCAAGCAAATGAAAGAAAACAGAAAATATAATTATTTATAAAAGGGCATTTTATCTGGGTGTATAAAAAAAAAAAAAAAAAAAAGGCTGATTGGAATTTTGTGAAGGAACAGTTATACCTCCTGTTTTGTAAAGGGTCGTTTAAACGTCGATTTTGACTTCATTGTATTGTCTCCTGTATAAGGAAAACTGTATGGTAAGGAAGGAGAAAAAGTTTTGGCAAATAAGAATGGAAAAACAGACTGACATACCAAACCATAGGGCGGAGAAAAAGGGCTGCCAGACATTAAAGGGTTGCCGGGTGCCGCGCCCTGTTTAATCAGTCGAGAATTCACACTGTGGAATGTGAAATGGGATAAATATAGGTCAATCATTGCTCAAGAATGGAAAAAAGGGGGGGGGGGTAGAAATAGTGTAATACTGCATTTCTTCATTCTTGGGAGTGAGCAACAAAGCATGGGAGTGATTTTATTGGGATTTAATATCTTTTTAAAGAGCGGTCATAGGGGTACACTACAGAGAAATGCTATCGGCATAGGCAGTGCCGTAGCGAGCAAAAAATGATAGAATACTGAAAATTTATAACTTAATTAAACTTTTTAAACTTAATTAATGTATGGGCACATCTTACAGACTGGGAATTTTCTGTTTGGAGACCATATAAAAATGTAAATTTGTATTTATTTAGATTTAATCTTCCAAAAATTATAATCATTACTGTAAAATTCTGTACCCCCCCCCCTTTTTTTTAACATAAATTTATGATTTACTGTAAAATATTTAAGGAATAAAACCCCATGTCAGTGTTTTTGGGATATTCTGTGTACACTGACAAGTAATTTTTCTTTAATGGTACAAGTTGAAATTAATTTTTAAAAATATAATGTTAGCTAATTTCTCCTATCTATAATTATCTGCAACTTATTTTTGATTTCCCTTCAATTGTTGAAATTTAACTAAATTTAAAAATTGCATTTTTCACATCTTTAGTATTAGAGTATTTCCAGTCAAAACTGACAGACATTGTAATATCTAAAAATTACTAAAGTTTGAATTTGGGGTGTAAATAAAAGTGTTTAGTACCTGCAATTTAAAATCAAAACTACCATGGCCTACGTTTATTATAAAATCTATTTTTTAATCACTTAAAAGATTTAAAGCTTTATATTTTTAATTTTAATCAATTAAAAAAAAATATTGTTCCAGGTTATGACTATCCCGGATGTTCGGTGAACAGGAATTATTCAGTTTTGGCCAACTTTTTTTAAGGGAACTAACTATACCCATTTTATTTTTAATTTTTTAAAAATTAATCAATTCTATTTCGTGATTGATTTCTTGCTCAAAAATGAAATAGAAAATTGGAAGAAGTTCACAAAATAAGAAAAAATTCACAGAAATAGAAAAAATTCACAAAATTAGGTAAAATTTCACAAAAATAGGACCCTGGGAAAGAAACCTGGACTGACCCCTGCTAGAGGTCAAGTCGCCCGGGACAAACCTTTGTTTTGGCGCTCCCTTCTTTCCATTTCAATTTTGGCGTAACAGCACTATGCCTGGGCAAGTGTCCCATTACCCCTCCACTAGTTGCAGACTAGCATATATACAGAGAGAAAAGTTGCAGTGACGTTGAATACGATAAAATTTGAATCTAAAAAAGAATGTTTTCTGTCATTTTCGGGTTTGAAAATTGGCGTAATTATTAAAAATTTGTTGGCAAAACCAGATTCCCGTTATTTTACGATTACAAAATTTATTTTTTTTTATGCTTTTTTTGTTGAAATAAAGCATAATGGCCGCCTCACACAATTTTTGTGTAAGTGTAGATTTTATTGAATGAAAAAATTTGGTTTCAAAATTTGTTTAATCATTTGCTTAAAAAATTGCTATTAAGAAAACACATTTTCGGACATAACAGTATGTTTATAAAAGCTATCCTTATGTGTTTGTAGACAATAATTACATAAGTTGCCCTTTTTGTGTGATATGATATGCCCTTTTCCCAAACACTGCCCTTTTTCTGTAATGTGCACCCTGCCCTTTTTCATTTCTAGAGTGATCCCTGGAAAAAATAGTTATATTGTTACTTGATGAAATTCATATTAAGGAGTATTTTGATTATAAGGGGGGAACATAGTTGGTATGGCTTTTGATAAAAACATAGCTGCCTCCAGTGCTCATGTTTTCATGATAAGCAGCTTATTATCATCGTACAAAGAAGTGGTGCATATTTTGCCAGTCAAAACTATCCAAGCTGATATTCTCCACGCTGTTGTAAAAAAAATTATCATCGGATTGGAGAATATTGGCTATTTTGTCATCTGTGTTGTTACCGATAACAATTCCGTAAACCGGAAAGCAATGTCCTTGTTTGCTAAAGATCGTCGCATTAGTCCAGTATATCCACATCCAATAAATAATGATCGACCCTTATTTTTTGTTATAGATTCTGTTCATATTTTAAAATGTGTTCGGAACAATTGGTTAAATCAAAGGAACGCTGGAAAATGTATGTTTTACCCAGATTTTAATAAGATTCCTGACAAAATTATTAAAACAGCATCATTTGACACATTAAAGAAACTGTATGAAATAGAACATGAAAATATTTTAACATTTAATCACACATTAAATTTTAAAACACTTAACCCATCTTGTTTAGAACGCCAAAATGTCAAACTCGTCTTAAACATTTTCAATTCTACTGTTATAAATTCTTTAAAAGAACTCGGAACTAAAATTAATCTACAGTATAACAATGAGACTGCTGAATATACAGAGCTAATTTTAAGGTGGTGGGAAATAATGAATGTCAAAAGTCCACTGAAAGGGATTCATAAAAGAAACAATTTTATGAAACCACTAACACCTAATCCCAATGATGAAAATGTTAACTATTTAAACAGAGTTTTAAATTGGTTAACTGTTTGGGGTGAATGTGAGTTTAATATGGGGGTTCTGACTAAAGAAACACATGCAGCACTGTACCAAACCACTGCTGCAATACTCATGCTATCAGAATACTGTTTTCTGGAACTCAGGTTCAAATACTTTCTCTGTGGAAAAATACAAACTGACGCATTGGAAGAGAGGTTCAGCAAATATAGATATTTATCTGGTAGTCAATACAATGTATCA
>JAWZYV010018812.1:0-27007 GCA_038373885.1 Cheiracanthium punctorium | reverse complement strand
CGGGACGGGGCCGCATCCGGCCCGCGCTCTCATATTTGCCGGTTGCTCATATGTGCCGTACAAAAAAAATTTCCAATTAGTAAAATGTGTCCCATACGCTAATGAGGTGATGTACCAAATCTGAGCTTTTCACCATAAAACATGGCATATATATCTTCAAAGAATGATGATCGAGGACTATTCACGATTTTGAATAAAAACGTTTATTGGTAGAGTGGGAAAAATATTTTTCTTTCTTAATTTCTGTACGATCCCTGAAATACGATCATTCGACGTGATTTTTTCCTTTGCAGAGCCATTGAAAAGTGGTTTATGTCAACGTTATATTTATCCTCTGACACTTTTTTAGGTATAGTTCTCAAATTTTGCATGTCACATCATTATTTCATATAGAAAGGGGTACATTTTGCTGATTGGGAATTGTTTCGTACGTGGGTCGTATACAAATTAAAAAAATGTAACTTTTCGAAAATTAACGACATGAATTTTTTTTCTTAACCGATTCTTATTTCTGACCTTATTTTAAATATTTTTTTTCAATTTACACTGCCCACTTATCTCTAATAGATAAAGAATTAAAGCCCGTTACCACATTTTCGGGACGCCTTGTAGCACTACGCAATAGTATAATAATCTTTTGGAATTATTATAAGATTTAAATTCCTGTAATGGTTTAAAGAAATAGTTGCAATTGGGAAACTTTAAATGAAAATCATCAAGCATTTGCCATTTTGTGAAAAACGAAGATACATGAACGCTCTGATAAAATAATCTGATTAGCGCTTTTCCCAAGATAATAACTGAGGATACTTATTTTCATCCGATTAAACTAGTCTGGTGTTTTCTGCATTAAGCAGATTTTCGCTTTATAAATAGGGTTGGTTTACAATATTCGCAAACCATTGATAAGGCACGTTGAAGTCCTAAATAAAGTAAACGTGAAAGAAATGGGTTATGCTTCATTTTACTTTGATGAAAATCAATTAAATTTGAGCAATCTCATACAATGAACGCGTTAGTATATTAATAATTAAAAAATCTGATGTGTCCAACACATGACTTCCTTGCACGTCCATTAGATCAAAAATATTTTCGACGCACTTCCTCTAAACTTATTTGTTTGAAAGAGATAAAATATCAATAATAGTAAGGTTTAGCGATTTCTAGACGAATATTTCGATATCGCCAAGCTGAGTTCAATTTGAAATATTTCCTTCTGACACTTTATTTGGCGATATTTCACCAAAAGCCGACAAACGTGAGATAGTCTGCGAGATTTTGAGGATAGCCAAAGTAGTCATTGACCACAGACTTTCAATGAATTGAATGCATCCATACACCTCAATGTATTTAAAGTCATTTGGCTCACCCTGTAAATAAATTCTCAGTCGATTGCTGTCAAAAAAGATATGGAAAACAGTTAGATATTACAATAGTTCTAAATACAAAAGTTCAAAAATCTACGGGTTAAAGTTTTAGTGTTATACAAAATACGAAATAATTTTTGGCGCCAAATTTGGCGATATTTCGGCGAAACTCGTCAATGTCGCCGAAATTTGGCGAGATTTTAAGCATGAACCAAACAATGACAGAATATCACCAAATTTGGCGATATTTCGCCAAAACTCGCCAAGAACGATGACAAATGGCGATACTTTGGGCATGGACCCAATGACTGACTATCGCCAAATTTGGCGATATTTCGCCAAAACTCGCCAAGGTCGAGGACAGACGGCGAGTTTTTGGGCATGTACCAAACAATGACTGTCTACAGTTGTATTATATTGAAGATGTCCATAGACATTAAAGTACTAAAATTCTTTTCGGTGGTCCTGTAAATAAACTCTCCAGTAGATTGGAACCAAAAATCGAGATACACAACTAGATGTTACAACATTCTTATATATGAAATTTCATAATAGTTTTTGAGATTTGAGAGTTAAATATGCACACACGTACACCAAAAGTCGCCAAGCTTGGCGACTTTTGGCATAGTTCTTGAGGGAGGCACGTGACCGTGGTCGGACAATTACCTAACTTATGTGGTAGGACGGTATTGTGCTTGAAATGGATGAATGCCCTAAAATTGCCATTGACCGTAACGTATTGGAAATCTTTTGAGTGTTCCTGTAGCAGAACTACAAATGATAAAGACACTTTTTTTAATGGAGAAATTCATTTTCTAACTCTTTACAGCATACATCACTTCTGAGTCGTTTGAAATAGCCCAGTACCTCTAAAAAACGCTTTGATGAATTTCGGCCCATAGAGCGTAATGTATTTCGAATCTTTTGGGCGGTTCTGTAGATAAACTATCCAGTCGAATGGAATCGAAAGGGGAGGTGCACAACTAGATGTTACAGCAATCCTAAATATAAAGTTTCAACATTCTACGCCTAATAGTTTTTGAGATATGCGAGTTTAATGAGTTTCGGCCCATAGAGCGTAATGTATTTCGAATGTTTTGGGCAGTCCTGTAGATAAACTATCCAGTCGAATGGAACCAAAAGGAGAGGTGCACAACTAGATGTTACAACTACCCAAAATATGAAGTTTCGACATTCTACGCCTAATAGCTTTTGAGTTAGGCGAGTTTAATGAGTTTCGGCCCATAGAGCGTAATGTATTTCGAATCTTTTGGGCGGTCCTGTACATAAACTATCCATTCGATTGCCACCAAAAGGGGAGGTGCACAACTAGATCATAAAACAATCCTAAATATCAAATCTCAACATTCTACGACCAATAGTTTTTGAGATATGCGAGTTACATACATACGTACGTACGTACGTACGTACGTACAGACGTACAGACGGCATGGAAAAACTGGCCACAGCAGACTCGCCGCTGGTCAAAATGAGTTGCAGACGCGTTAATATGATCGTGCATGCTAGCCTACGATAGGATGCATCGAAAAAAATTTTTAAATTAAATTTAGAGGTAGTCAAAATCGGTTTTTTTGTCGAAATTTGGCCCCCAAAATTTTTCGGGATCACATTACTTCCTTATACTACGTACAAGGAAGTAAAAACCTGATATAGATACCGCATGACTTCCTCTATTAAATGATATCATTTTTCACGTACTTACTTCATTTAAGAGGGATTGCAGGGGCAAATCAGGCAGGACCTTTCCATCACCATCTCAGAATTTTATGTTTTTTTTTTTTTTCTTGTGTTGCCTTACCCAAGGAAAGAACGAATCTGAAAATTTTTTCATTTACCTCTTTTAGATTAGAGGGGGGGGGGGTGTCAAAGTACCCCAGACGAGTGACGTAGAATTAATTTAGGGCCATTTTCGGAGATGTTTGTCTCGACCGTGACTGGCTCAGAGGTGCTAGAGAGAATTTTTTCATTTTATCCTATAATATACCTTAGATATTAACATCTCAAATTGAAAATTCATTCGAAAATAGTCAGAGCCCTCAAATAAGAGCCCCCCAAACATCCCCAATTTCATAAAAAATACAGTTTTAAGAATGCTTTAAATCTTGGTTCTGACGTGATACGGAAAACATTTTTGCGCAGTGCAGTTTTTTTTCTTCATACAAAGTGAATCCAATGTTAAAAATTTTTGAAGGCCCCAAGGCCCAATGGGGCCCCAAACATGGTCCTTAACGCTAGTTTATGCAATTTCGAAGCATTGGTACTGCTGAAGTCGACTTTCCAAAGGAGAACTATTGACATGGAGATGTAATAACAACATAGTAGTTTCATATTATGAAAAAACATTTTTTGAAGGTACAACTGTTTCCAAGAAAAATCCCATAAAGTACCTCTCTATTTGGGACATTCCACTGACACGCATGGGGCATTTTGGCGTTACTTTTAGAAGTTTAATCGACTACAGCAATATTGAAAATTAACTTATTCTGCATATATCACAAATATATCCTCCCTATATCACAAATATAGGGCACTATACAGGGGCACTCATAAGAATTACATTACGCTGTATCGGGATCTCTGTAATTACTGAACAGATTCGAAACATTTTTTTTCACTGAGAGAAAGCTACACTATTCCTTTGTGTATTATAGGCTATTTTTCAGCCTTCAGCATACCTAGTTCTTTCTTTTACAGGGACACTCAAAAGAATTCTAATACATTACGCTATATGGACATCTCTATAACTACTGAACCGATTCTAAAGATCTTTTCACTGAAAGGTACACTATTCCTGAGTAACATAGACTAAAGTTCATGCATGCAACATAATTTACAGGAACACTCAAAATAATTCGTAAACACTCTCGTAACTATCTCCATTCGCCAAATGCGAAAAAAAGCTATCTAAACTAATTAACTGTACATGAACCATGTCTGATACTTCATTTACCATGTCTGATACTTCATTTAATATAAACAAAAAGTAAATACACTGCTGGCCACCCAAATTGCAACACCAAGAAAAACAAGAGATATCACAACAAAATTTATTGTGTAGATAACATGTTGACCAAGTAACAAATGATTAAATTTACAGCATTCTATGAAGCGTGGTTCCTGCCAAAATCAGTACCCAGAGTAGCCGCCGTTGTTGGAGATCACAGCTGCCACACGCCTCGGCATTGATTCAAAAAGACTTTGAATGTGTTCTTGGGGTACAGCAGACCAAGCAGCTTCCACACGTTGCCAAAGTTGATCTGGTGTGACAGCTGGGGATGAACTCTGGGTCAGTCGTTGAGCAACCATGGACCACATGTTTTCTATCGGCGAAAGATCCGGAGAGCGCGCCGGCCAGGGAAGCAATTCAATCTGGTGATTGACGAAGAACCCTTGGACAATGCGTGCCACGTGTGGCCGTGCATTATCCTGCTGAAATATGGCTGTTGGCAAGCCCTGAAGGTAAGAAAGGACAACTGGCTCCAACACCTCGGAGATGTAGCGCTGGCTGGTTAAAGTACCGGCAATGCGTACTAGAGGAGTGCGAGAGAGATATCCGATACCGCCCCATACCATAATACCCGGTGCAGGACCAGTGTGACGGTGCATAATGCAGCTGTTCAGCATCCTCTCTCCACGGTGTCTCCAGACTCGAATCCGACCGTCGTGGTGTTGCATACAGAAGCGTGACTCGTCAGTAAAGAGAATTTCATTCCATTCTGTCGTCCACATCCTTCTTTCATCGCACCATTGGCGGCGGAGACGTCTGTGGTTCCGCGTCAGAGGTAGACAAAGCAACGGACGTCTTGCGGACAGACCATTCTGCTGTAAACGACGTCGAATGGTACGCGCAGACACTGGATGATGCGTTACAGACTGAATCTGCTGTGATATGGTTCGTGATGTGACTGAGCGGTCCGTCACTGCCATGCGTACAATCTGCCTGTCATCACGTGACGTACGTGGTGCACTGAGGTCGATGCGGTCGATCACGTCTGTCCGTCGTACCCTTCTGCACCCAACGATCACATATCCGCATCACAGTTGTTTGGTTTCGTCCAATACGACGACCGATTTCCCTGAAAGATAACCCACAATCTCCGTATGCCACTATCCTTCCTCTGTCAAACTCGGATACTTGATCAAAAGATGATCGTTGTTTCCTACGAGGCATAATTTATCGTTTTTTTGAAAAAAAAGCAAGAAAAACACAATTGCTGTACTTGAAACCGTCGAAATCTCCAAGCCTTAAATAGCGCTTTGAGGTGGCGCCACAGGCGCGCTTGATGTGCGTCTGCGCTGAAATTCTAATCATTTGCATATCTCACCTCAGCTAATGCATGTTGTAAATTTCATATTATTTGCATGCTTCCTTCAGGGTGTTGCATTTACGATGGCCAGCAGTGTAATATTGTGAGTAAAAGAAATTGTCGAAATTCTACATCATTTTTTATTTCTGATTTGTGTACTATTTTTCAATAAAATTCTCAGGTTATTTATCTAGTTTTATTATAGATTATGTTGTATTGTTTATTGTGAGCAGCTTTGATACTTTTTATATTAGCAATCGTATATCGAGTAACAGAAGTAAATTCACTTGGGCAAAAAAATATCCTGTCTGAAGAGACTGTTTTGTGTCATCTCGTCGTGGGAAATTAATGAATAAGAGTCAGGTATTGTAAGCAAATATTTCATTGTAGCAGTCCCATCTACTTCTGATAAAATGATGACCCTTCCACTGTAAAATAACTTTTCCTATTCCACTGCCTAGTAAGAGTTCAGCTCAATATTAGCAACTTCCTCCTTTTTTTCACTAGTCTACAAAGAAAATTATTTTAAAAAACAGAAATAATGTAAAATGCTGTATAATAAAAATATTTTATTTATCGAACATCACAAATTTTTTATTATTTGAAGCAGCGGTTCTCAACCTTTTAATGTCACAACCCCCCCTTGAAAGATTTTTCTTGGAAACAGTTGTGCCTTCAAAAAATATTTTTTTTATAATATGAAAATACTATGTTGATACTACATCTCCATGCCAATAGTTCTTCTGCGGGAAGTCGGCTTCAGCTGTACCAATACTTCGAAATTCCATAAATTAGCGCTAACGACCATGTCTGTGGCCCCGTACCATGGGGCTCTGGGGGCCTTCAAAAATTTTTTAACATTGGATTCACTTTATATGAAGATGTATAACTGCACTGTGCAAAAATATTTTCTGTATCACGTCAGAGCCAAGATTTGAAGCATTTTTAAAAACTATATTTTTTAAAAATGAAATTGGGGGTATTTGGGGGAGGGGGCTTATTTGGGGGCTCTGAGTATTTTCGAATGAATTTTCAATTTGAGATGTTAATATTCAAGGTATATTATCAGATAAAAAGAAAAAATTCTCTGAAGCACTTCAGAGCCAATCACAGTCGAGACAATAAAGTGTCGGGCCTAAATTATTTCAACGTCATTCGTCTGCGGTACTTTGACCCCCCATAACTCCAAAATTAAAAAAGGTAAATCAAAAATATTTCAGATTTGTTCTTCAGAATATTTCCTTGGGTAAGGCAAAGCAAGAAAAAAAATTCAGGTAATTATAAGATGATGATGGGTAACTTTTTTCTTTTTTTGTCCGTTTTGCTCTTGCAATGCCTTTTAATTATTTCATTAAAAATTGAGAAATCATCAATAATATTAAGGTTAGGTTATTACTCGTCAAATATAGGAGATGCCACACAGCTGCATTAGCTAAACTTATTTTATTTTATTTTATTTTTTTACAAGAAATTTCGCTATTTTTATACAAGTACCCAAGTGTGCAGCAGCTTGCAAAATTTTGGGCAAGGCGCAAACATTAAATGTATTTAAATGTATTTTAATGTATTTTAATGTATAACATTTTAATGTATTGAGCATGTCTTACTGTAAGTAGTTTGGGTGTCAATGTTTACTAAATGTAAACTACCGAGTCGATTTCAATCCAAATGGGAGAAGTAAAACTATATGTTACAGCAGCTCCAAATACGAAATTTCAAGATTCTATCACTAATGGCGTTTGAGTATGTTAATTACATATGCATGTACGTACGTATTTTCACATATACGCAGAGACATCTCCACAGAACTAGTCAAATAAGATTTGCAGTCGGTCAAAATAGATCATACATGCCCAAATACGTGCACAAATACATACGAACGTTAGTTCATCACACAGAAACTTGCTAGTCATTTCAAGATGGTTAAAATAGTTTTTTTGTCATTCTTGCATTAAGGATTTTTGCAATCACAAAACTTGTTTTAAATTGTAAAAAGTTTTCTTCAGCCCAGTCATATATTAAAATTGATATTATTTTTTTTAATTATGCTGCTTTTTTTTACATAACGTCTAACTAGGAGCAAATGATTTTAAAGTTTATAAAGAAAAATCGGGATGCCTCCATTGTTAAAATACTTCATTTGTCTTGTCCATTGGCTCTTAAACTGTTGTCCGCGGATCCTTGAAGATCCACTTAGAAAATTCTAGCTAAAATAGGATTTCCAGAAATAAACTGACCACTATCATAAATTAATGTCAGTTGAAGAGTAGTTTTATTTTGCTCACTTTGGTGACATCCCCCTTGATATCTGGTCCTGTACTATTTAACTTGCGATATCTCAGTGATTGTTCCACTTCAAAACATCGGATTTTTTAAATTTATCTTCTTAGACAAAGAGCAGCACTTTCCGAAATATAAGTAGTAGGAAATGAGGGATCATATAAAAATTATTTTTTCGTATTTTAATATGCATACAGACCTTTGTAAAGAATTTACCATACCTGGAATGTATTTTAAATTTGTCGAATTTTTTTACTTGAAAATATGTTTCGATCACTTACGGTTAAAGAGATAATCCCTGTATCATCTATTCTGAATCAGCCTCTATACGTATATTACTGCTTAAAAATTATTAAGTATTTACCCAATTACTACAAGTTCTTTTTTATATGTTCTATTTTCCACTGACAAGGTGACAACACTGTGAGCTTATTTTTACCCATCTTTATTATAACGTTGCTGTTACGAAATTATTGAGCCAGAAATTCAAGAAAAAAAGCCAATGATTGGGATGGCGCCACGCAAAACGTAAATCTTCTTGAGGATGAGACCATCGGGCAGCATAAGTTTAAGAGCCCCTAGTCTATCCCATTTAAGATGTGATTATAAAAAAAAATCTACACTTATGTATACTGACTAGGATGACAAATATGAGTTCATATGGCTTTTTATGCGGGAAATTATTCGTGCAGTTTATTCTTTTACGTAGAGAAAGAAATGGCCTTACAATAATACGGAAGATTGAAATTCGGTAAGTTTTCCGTATATACGGTCATAAGACAGCCCAAAGTATACAGTAATGCAACACACACTAAAAACCAAAATAAAAGACATCTCTTATTCAGTCACTAGCTATACATATACTGACATATGTAATTATCTATCTAGAACAAATAACTTCAACAATAAGCTACCGTTGATTGTAGGACTATTATGTGCGTTTTAACTATCAAACTAACAGTTATCCCGTTCGAAAGTGTAACCCCGTATCACCGATCGAAATTCTACTACAAACAATATAGACTAAACTTTGAAAGCGATTTACAAAAGAGAGGAAAAAGAAAAAGAACCAGTTATACATGATAAAGCCTTTGCGCAGCATCGAAAAGAAATAAATTCTGCAAATGGCATTTTTTCTTTTAATACTCATTCCCTGCTTGCTAAGTAAAAGGATAATCAGGAATTGAAATCTAAAGCATTTTGTATGCGAAACTGTGAGAATTAGGTCGTAAAAGAAATTCGATTGTGCAAAATAACAATGATAGAAATAAAGTAAAAATATTTTATGCTTAGACGCTGAAATTGACAATTAAGAACAATTGTTAAAAAAAAGAAGAAAAGAAAAAAAAAATTGCTCCTAATTTGTCAATCCATTCATTAAGTAGTTTGCATTAGACTGCTTTTGTAAAACTGGAATTTTTATTTGAAATAATTAAAACTTTTTAAAATAATACACATGAAAGATGCTTATCAATTTATACGCGCGTTTCCGGGTAAAAAGTTTTGTCCTTCTTCAGCAGAAGTCTGCACACAGTAGTCACAGAAGAGTGGGAGCTGACAAACTAAGCAAAAACAATATTATAATAGCTTCGCTTTTATTTTTGTTCACTTCGTCAGTCCCCACTCTTCTCTGGCTACTTTGTGTGGACTTCTGTTGAAGAAGGAAGAAAAATGTTCCCCCGAAACGCTCGCATAGATTGATAAGTACCTGTTATGTGTGTTATTTTACAAAGTTTTAATTATTTCATCCTTAAAACACCAGTTTCTTTCAAATGTTTTTTTTTTTGTTAAAGTTTGTATTTATTTCTTTGTAGGAGGTAAAGTATGTACTGTAATCGCGAAAAATTTCTATTTTCAGACTTTGACGGAAAAATCGACGCATGCATGTACAATCCATTTTGACCGACCATGAATCCACTTCGACTAGTTTTGGCATGATGTAACTGAATCCGTTCATATGCAGAATAACTTTAACAACGATTATCGAGTTGAATGTTAAAATTTTATATCTAGGACTGCTTTGAATGTCTATAGGCAGCCACTATCTGGACCATGTCCAAAATCTTGCCATGTGATGCCAAACGTGGAGATATTTGGAGAAATATTGCAAAATTTTCCGCCAAAAATGATAGCTGGTCTTCAAATCATTTGAAAGAAGGGAAAAAATGATTCTTGATTGGTTAAAGAATAAATTGATTGAAAAAAAGTCTTGAAAAAAATTTGAATGAAAAAATAAGTCTTGAAATGATTTTAAAGAAATGAGTGCCTGCATTAACTTATAGGCGGTTATTCGAAAAGCATTAATGGTAATAAAAAAGATTTGTTATTTCTTGAATAAAGCATGCTTACATATGTTAAATTATTTTATCCAGTACAGCCTGGGTTATCTGCGTCAGATTATTCGACAGTTATGTTACCAGAATATCATTTATTTATTCTGTGAATTAAAAACTATATTGAATTTCTGTAATGTATTTTGTGCATTGGCGGTTTTACGGGGGAGGGGGGTAATGGGGGTAATTACCCCTCCCAGGATTTTGAAAACGAAAGTGAAAAATAATTCTGCATGTTGAATTCGCTGTTGTGAAATAAACAAATAACACTATCTACTGGCCAAAGGCGGATCCAGGGGGAGGGCGCAGGGGGCGCACGCCCCCTCCGAGAAAAGTATATTTACACTACATAAATGGGGCTTTCACCCAATGATACCTCATTCATCATGAGTAGCCATGAGCGCTGAAAGAGAGAGGTACTCCCTACTGAGCAGCACAGGCAAGCTCTACAAGGGCGACTTTATCTTTAACCAAAGACCGCCTCATCCTGATGACACGCCGGCCACCCGAAAAAAGCTCTTTTCAGAGCTGGTAACGGGTATAGGGGGCCGACGGAATATCCTGACGATCTTCACTATGAAAATCTACATATGTTTGACACCTGGATTAAACTCAGAAACGAAAACAGCTATCATGACGACTTCGACACCTTCTTCAAAATGACGTACAGACCAGGCGCCGACTACGACAACAAGGAACACATTACCAAAACCATGTACGCATGCCAAGAAGAAATGAGGATAAGGAAGAAAAATCTCCTCGCTCCAATTCAGGGCACTAAAGAACCTGCTGAAGAAAAGCCGACCAAGCAAATAGGTGAATCCATCTCTTTTGATATTTCTTTCGCCCCCCCCCTACCAACGAGATCAGCGAGGAATTTATTCAGCCTACTAAAAAAGCAAAGATCTCTACCGCGAGGAACCATGATAAGAACGTCGAAATCCCCCAAATTAATTTTGCTACTAAAAACCCTTTCGAAATTCTAAATTCCCTGGAAAACCAGGAAGACAAATTAATGGAAACAAATGAAGCTCCGACTTCTTCTCCGATTGCTAAGCCGAAACCACCAAAACCAATTGTAATCCCTAACCCAAAAGACATGCACGCTATAACACAATCAATAAATGAAAACACAGAAGCTGAATTTCATGCCACAGTGCAGAAAAACACACTTAGAATCTATCCTCACAACTTCAATAGTAAACACATAATTACTGACCATCTCAAAAAATTGGAAATCAACTTCTATAGTAACTCCGACACCACCCCCCCCGCTTAAAGTTGTTCTTAAAGGGATTCCCCCGACTACGGACACTGAAATGGTCAAAGAAGCACTTATTTGTAATTCCTTAACTGTCATTCGCGTGAATCAACTAAAAAGCCGTATTGACAATAGAAATCTACCAATTTTCCAAATCCACCTAATTAATAATAAACAAGCCAATGAAATTTTTACCCTTCAAAATTTATTGTCTTTTAAAATACAAGTTGAAAAATACAAGACCCCAACTAAGGCAGTCCAATGTTACCGTTGTAACGGTTTCTTTCATTTTGCTAAGTTCTGCTCTATGCCCCCCGTTGTATGGCCTGTGGAGACCCCCACGAATTTAAAGATTGCCCCAGAAAAAATAACAAACAAGAAAATCTCCCCCCAAAATGTTGCAACTGCAATGAGAGCCACTTGGCCAGCTACAAAGGCTGTAAAGCATTTCCGAATAACGCCCGTCCCAAAAACGAATCTTAACATTGATCCCTCACAACCTAAACAAACGTACAACAGGCAAAAAACTTATGCGGAAGTAACAAAAAATAACTCCCCAACCCAAAACACACATTGAAATCGCAAGCGTTACCAAACAGATTGAAGAAGAGATCGGAGTTTCCTCCTTAAATGAATTGCTTTCACAACTTAAAAATGTACTTAATCAATTTAAAAACTCCACAAACCAAGCAAGAGAGAAACTAATTTACTTCATTAATTTTCTTAACAACAGTGAAATTACTGGTACACCCCCCCGGAAACAACCTAAGTTGTTTTCCGGCTGTTCCCTTCTTTGAACCCCCCCCCCCCCCTTTCCATTTGTTTGTAAACAAACCTAACCCTCCTTGCTATTTTCTCAATCCCATGTAATCGCGGTCCCCTGTTACTGAATGGGAGATGTGGGACAAGTTCCCAGGCGCTCCCAATGCAAAACGTTCTTATCTGGCTTTCACCAATATTGAGTGTTCTTTACACTAGATAAAATGAGTATTTACGATTTGCGCCCCCCCTCCGAAAAAAGTTTCTGGGTCCGCCCTTGATTTTGTGTCATGTTCAATATAAAGCAGACTGAAAATTGTTTATAAAGTACGTTAATAAGGTCGTTGCAGAAGGTAAATAAGCCTCAAAAAACAACGTATAAGATCAAATGAGAAAATTACAGCAACAGACAGGTTTCGGCATGTATGTTATGCCATTGTCAGTAGTAGAACTAGAATGCCAAATATTTGCTATGTTTATATAGAAAAAGTGACCCGGTAGCACTCATAGATTCTCCTTCAGAAATCTTTCTCTGAACGTCTCCTTTACTTCAATTAAATTAGTACTCTCATCACTGAAATTCTCAGTAAATTCAATTTTAAAGCAATTTTTCACGCCCATGAGCAAATGAACTTCCTAGTGCCTCAAAAAACGCATTGACTCTTTGAATTAATAGGATACTTACAGTATCAATTGTCAGTGGGGTTTATCTTATATATCGAGCTAATTAAACGCACCCTTAAATTTAGAATTAAGGAGCACACAGCTCCTATTAAAAAGAAACTAACCAGTCAGCCATCGCTAAACACTGCCGGGATGTCAACCATACTTTCGACTTTAGCTCAGCTAAAATTCATTTGCAAACCCCGTCCCCCCGTGCATTACACGTTCTTGAGCTGCCGACGTCCACAAAAACATAAATAATGGGCGCGTTCGAGAATTCATCGGTTGTGCACCGGTAACACCGGTGCACGACCAGAGCGTTCGAAAAGGCGGAGCGTTGGGCGGAGCTCTGGAATTAACCGCGTTCGAATACGTTTCGGTCATGTAGCGGTTGCCTGCTCAGGGTGACCAGAGCGCAACCAGAATGACCCTGCTAGCGAGGTGGGTTATTCCGGTTATTAGCGTAGTGTTGCCAATGTTTATTTTTGTTTTCTTGGCTTGGAATTGGATGTGGTGAGGATGACCGAAACCGGTTGACAACCGTGACGTCACTTAACCGAAGAATGACCGCAACCGGTAACACCGGTGTATAACCAACCGGTGAATTCTCGAACGGGCCCAATCATTTTAATGTTGGTTTCCCTGTTTACTCCCCTTTCTGAATGTTGAAAACCCATCTGTTCTCACCTACCTTAATTTCCTGCTTTTCTATTGGACCTCTTCTGAATCCCTGCTTCCCTATTGGCCCTCCTAAACACTATCCCGAATCCTCACTTTCTTGCATTAACACAGCAAATGTTTGTCATTCTAGCACTGACGACGGCGTGTCATACATGCCAAAACCGATCTGCTGTTTTAATTTTCTCGTTGGTGTTCTTATATGTTGTTTCTTTATGCTTATTGCTATCGTACGCTATCTATGTATAGACTTCTACAAGTATGTACGGATTTGACTATTTGGCATTTTTCTTTTTTTTAATGTTAGTTTGAAATCAAAATTAATCATATCGTTTAAACAGAATGAATGAACGATTGTGAAGTCTACATTAAAGATTTATAGAAATTATTTTAACCTTTCTTCTTGTTACTACCATTCTCTTTTCCCTAAATCAACGCCTACAGCTTGCAACAAAAATATCCACTGCTCTCATTTTAAATTATTATATCGCCCACTGAGGAAAGCAGTTATGCAACAGGCGTAAAAAGAGACCCTGAGAAATAAATAGATTGTCTGCTGAGAAGAATTATTTTCTGGAAAGAATTTATGGATTATATTTAAATAGGAATATGTTTTTAAATACGAAAGAGGGAGGGGGGGGCATGCAACCTTGCACATAGTGAGTGAGGGACGTGAAATCGTGGCTTTTTGTGAAAAGGGAAAGAGGCAGGGCACCAAAGAAATGTGAACCGCGTTTCGATTAAAATAAAAGCCTTAAATATCAGTATATTAATTTCTGAGCTTATTTTGAAATAGTTTTGAGTATTTTAGCCATTATTTTCTATTAGGAGTTCTCACATGTACTACGTTTAGTGCATTAATAAATTTATATATCTTTCTTAATAATTTCAACTATTCATTAAATTTCCTTTACGTGAACAACAAGTGACTATGCTTCCAAACATGAAATAAAAAATATTCATAAGATTCATTTTAAGTTCTTTATAGGCTTTACGTATTATAGAAGCACATCATGTTAGTTTTTTGTATTCAAATAAGTCGGTAAATGCAAATAACATAACCATACCACAGGGACGTAGCCATGGGATTGAGTTCCCAAAAATTAGATTTTTATTAACTGGATGTAAATGATTTGGCAACTAGTCCTACCTTTTCCTTATTCTGAGCCCTCCGCCCAGGTTGTAAGACATCGAATATTAGATGGCTGAAGCTTGAAAGTCCCGCGTTCGCGCCTATCGCACGGTTGTCGATATAACAGTCGGGAGTTTGGGGCGGTTTTCTCCCGATGTAACGTGAATACGCGTTAGAACCCCTTAAAAATATCCACGCAAGGAACTCCCCTGCAAGCAGACTTCCCTAGTGTATTTTTCCCATAACACCAAACACTCCATCCAAGGCCGTATCCAGAGGGCTGGACCACGTGGTTCGGTCCCATCTACCGGGGGGGGGGGGCGAACTCAAAAAATTTGTTAACAAAATAATAATGATGAAGTCTTTTGTGAAAATTTCAGCCTTCTTCACCGTTTGGTCCCCCTCCGAAATTTCTAAACCCTCCCCGAAATTTTTTTCTGGGTACGGCCCTGACTCTATCACACTTTGCGTCCAGGTTCGATTTCTGGCTTGGGGCTGTGTGTTAATTTGTAGTGCCTTCACTTCATTGGGGTAACATTGGCAGTATATTATATGAACCTTCTTGAAATTGCCAGTACTGCTGGCCATAGTAATCAGGTATGCCTGATGGGCAAGTGCCAGTCATTAAAAAAAGAAGTGTAACTATTTTGAGCCCTCCCTGAAATTTTTTTCTAGCTACAATCCCATCATACTATGTGTACCCTGAATACTCCATAACATGACGTGTGCGTGTTCATAAGCAATTAGGTGAGCGGGAACCAGATATACTTAAATGTCTCATACCTATATAGTTAAAACTATGTAAATTCCTATAACACTCTTCTTCATAACACGAGAATTTACCTTATGATTTCAATTATGTGTATATAATATGTGAGGTGAGCTGTTTTAATCTTTAGTTCAAAGATGGCGCCACTAAACTATTCTAAGCAGTTCTATCAACCATTCTTTAGCTTACCCCACCTTCCCACTTCCTACCCATACTAAAACGCAATAATTAATACCCATCGTTGTCGAATGATTTTCGTTACTTTTTGTGATTTAGCACTTTTCAGATCTACAAAAATAAGATCTCGGCAAACTAAAAAAAAAAGAAAAAAACACTTTATATATTTCTTTCTTTTCTGCTATATTTTAATATTTATTATTTTGCTTTAAGGATACAAGAAGAGGAAAATCATTCTGAAACGGAATTGCAGTGTAGTGGTCAAGTAGTTATGACCACTGAAACTAGTGGATGGTCACTGGAAATGCTAGACAGGCGATAAATACGGGTTAGGACCCCTTAGAAAGACCCCCCACGGAGGGCACCCCACCCATCGGCCTAGAGCCCACGCGTAGCTAATCGGCCGTAATCCCACAAACAAACAAACAAGCTAGACAGGCGAAGCGCGAAGGTCCCAGGTTCGGGTCCCATCGCGCGTCCATCGACCTAACCGTTCGGAGTTTTCCGTGGTTTTACTTGGCATAAGTACTCGTTAGGACTTTTTAGAAAACCCACCCTGGAGGGCACCCTTGTGTTGTCCTTCTGACGACGATTTATATGCCGTCTTCGAGCGAAGTACAGAAATCCGATATGCATGTTGACAAAAACAATAGCTGGTAGATGGCTGATGCGGTAATGTCAGCATTCTTTCTGTCGATCTAACGGTCTGGAGTTTCTCGCGGTTTCTCTAGATGTAGCGTGGACACGCGTTAAAATGCCTTACAACTTATCCTACCCGAGGCATCCCCCATTAAGTAGATAATCCCCATGTAACTTTGCCTTAATCAATAATTTGAAACCAAATAATAAATTAGCATAAGGCCAAGTTAATCTGAAATTTGGGAAAGAGAAGCAGGGGCAGTTTAAAAAGCACAGTTATCACTTCTGCAATTGTCATTTAATGTAATATCACAGTGATGAGCTTTAAGTATTGCGCGCAAATAAAATCTGTGTTGCTGTATAATAATAATGACAATAATAATAATAATAGCAATAGTAATGGAAATGAAATTATTTAATTATTATTATTTTTTTAACTTCTTGGGATATTTCTTATTAAATAAAGTAAGAGAAAATTTTGCGAGAGGATAATCTGAAGTCAAAATTTTAAACTGCGAAAATTAATTAAAATTCACATTATTCAATTTAAAGCGTTTTAATACATTCATGCTTAAATAGGATGTAAAAATCTCAAAGTATTCTTACAAAAGAAACATATTCTCACTAAAAAGAAAATGAAATAAATAATGCGTCGTTTAAATGCATACACAATTCAAAGACAAATTTCTTGTAAATTATAAAAACACTATATCTGATATATTGGCACACATTTATATTAATACATTGCTATGTATTCATCTTTTAACGTATATTTTCTTGTCAAAAAATATTATCTTAGAAAGAGTATGAGATATAAATTCAAATATTTGCAATTCACCTTTACACACTAAATTTTTTAATAAAGTATTTATGTTGACCCTAGATGGCAGCACTATGGACATGTCTTATTTTGATTTCTTCTATTTTTACTATGATTTTTTACAAAGTTGTTTTTGTTCTTCCACTACAAAAGAAAAACACACCCATGTCCTGACATTATTCTGAAATACGTAAATGCTAGCATAAAATTTTATCCGCACAAAAACGTTACAAAGTCCATTTTAAGTAATTATGAGTGGAAATAGTGCTGCGGATACATTTTTGAAGACCGATTTGCGTCGACACGTCTTGATTGAATTTAGCAATAGTGTACCCATATAGCGCGGACCAGTGGCGGATCCACGGGGGGGGGGGGCTCTGGGGGCTCGAGCCCCCCCCCCAGAGCTAGAAATACACTATGGATTAGGGAAGTTAAAAAAAATTGTAAATTTTCACATGAACTGAAATTTTAAAAAGTAGCACTGTATATACAGTTGACTCTCTGTTTAACGACGATCTCTTTCCAAAGACGATATTTCAAAGTCCCAGCAACTCCAACGTAAAAAATTTCTATTCAAAGACGACGTCGTTTCTGTTTAACAACGATTTTTTTTTTTTTTTTTCAATCTTACGCTACAGGAACAGGGGAAAATTTTTTTAAGAGTGGGAAAAAAGTGTCGGGGAATGTCAAAAGTGCAATTCGCAAGACAATCTCAACTACCTGAGTGTATTCTCAAAGGTATTTTAGAAGCAAAGAGAAAATTCTTGAAGCAGCACAAAAATTTAGTTCGGGATCCAAATCCAAACGGCCGAAAAGTCAATGTGGCCGATTGGAAGAGTTTGCCAAGGCACTTCTGCATGCAAATGGTTGCATGAAGCAAGAGCATCCAACATTCTAATTTCTGGGCCCCACCATGGCCGAGTGGATAAGACACTCGACATGATAGACGGCTGAAGTGTGAAGGTCCCGCGTTTGGGCCTACCGCGCGGCTGTCGATCTAACTACCTGGAGTTTTTCCAGATGGTTTTCTCCAGATTTAACGTGAATACGCGTTAGAAACTCTGAAAAAATCCACCGACTAAGGCAACTGTCCCAGAATGCAGATGCCTCTAGTATAGGCTTGCCACGGGCGCCGACTTGTAAAAATTATTGGGGGGGCTCTTATCCTTACGGAGGTGGACGGGAGGACACAAAATCCTTCTCTCCGTCAGTATAATAAAGGGGTTCAGAAATTTTAGAATTGAGATTTCAAAATGTGCTTTTTTAACATAACACTTTCATGAAAATAAAAGGAATTCCATTTAATAAATTTTTCAAAAATTTTTTGAACTCATTTTTTAAATTAAGTATTTGAACTCAAGATCTCGAATCAGTCTTCAGTACACATATGGAGAAAGCAAATCTCCCTTCTGAAGGAACAACTGAATTTTAATTAAGTTAATAACAGCAAAACAAGTAAAATCTTTTTCGAAATGTATTTAATGATAATTTCATAGGAAAGAAAATGCATGCAGTCAAATGTGGAAAACTGTTCTGCAAAACATTACTCCAGCTAATATTTCAAAATACCCTAGAAGTACAAACGAGACGAAATACTAAAATCTGGATTATTTTATTTACTTGCAAACATTCATCAGAGATAATTTTTACTAATATAAAATAGTATTTTTTATTTTACTACATGATGAAATACCCATAAATTGAATCGACTTTAATTAAATGTCGCACTACTTTAAGACAGAAAAACTGATCACATTTAAATTACATTTTTTGACAACTTTTTACAGATTACATTTAAAATTATTTAAAAAAAACATAAACAAAGAAGTAATAAATACCTCCTTTCCATGTATTAAAACAAATCAAACAAATATACAAACCATCATACAAAGTTACGAGTCCTCTCTTCGACACATACATTTTAAACGGATTTCCGTGATTTGAATTGTAAAAACAAATAAATAAATAAAATATACTTTTAAATTCATTCTCATAGTATTTTCACAGCAGGAAAAAATCTGATGTGTCCAACACATGACTTCCTTGCACGTCCATTAGATCAAAAATATTTTCGACGCACTTCCTCTCAATTTATTTATTTGAAAGAGATAAAATATCAATAATAGTAAGGTTTAGCAATTTCTAGCCAAATATTTCGATATCGCCAAGCTGAGTTCAATTTGAAAGATTTCCTTCTGACACTTTATTTGGCGATATTTCACCAAAAGCCGACAAACTTGAGATAGTCAGCGAGATTTTGGGGATAGCCAAAGTAGTCAGTGAGCACAGACCTTCAATGAATTGAATGCATCTATACACCTCAATGTATTCAAAGTCATTTGGCTCACCATGTAAATAAATTCTCAGTCGATTGCTGTCAAAAAAGATATTGAAAACAGTTAGATATTACAATAGTTCTAAATACAAAGTTAAAAAAATCTACGGGTTAAAGTTTTAGAGTTATACAAAATAGGAAATAATTTTTGGCGCCAAATTTGGCGATATTTCGGCGAAACTCGTCAATGTCGACGACATTTGGCGAGATTTTAAGCATAAACCAAACAATGACAGATTATCGCCAAATTTGGCGATATTTCGCCAAAACTCGCCAAGAACGATGACAAATGGCGATACTTTGGGCATGGACGAAATGACTGACTATCGCCAAATTTGGCGATATTTCGCCAAAACTCGCCAAGGTCGAGGACAGACGGCGAGATTTTGGGCATGTACCAAACAATGACTGTCTACAGTTGTGTTATAATGAAGATGTCCATAGACATTAAGGTACTGAAATTCTTTTCGGTGGTCCTGTAAATAAACTCTCCAGTAGATTGGAACCAAAAATCGAGATGCACAACTAGATGTTACAACATTCTTATATATGAAATTTCATAATAGTTTTTGAGATTTGAGAGTTAAATATGCACACACGTACACCAAAAGTCGCCAAGCTTGGCGACTTTTGGCATAGTTCTTGAGGGAGGCACGTGACCGTGGTCGGACCATTACCTAACTTATGTGGTAGGACGGTATTGTGTTTGAAATGGATGAATGCCCTAAAATTGCTATTGACCGTAATGTATTGGAAATCTTTTGAGTGTTCCTGTAGCAGAACTATAAATGATAAAGACACTTTTTTTAATAGAGAAATTCATTTTCTAACTCTTTACAGCATATATCACTTCTGAGTCGTTTGAAATAGCCCAATACCTCTAAAAAACGCTTTGATGAATTTCGGCCCATAGAGCGTAATGTATTTCGAATCTTTTGGGCGGTCCTGTAGATAAACTATTCAGTCGAATGGAACCGAAAGGGGAGGTGCACAACTAGATGTTACAACAATCTTAAATATAAAGTTTCAACATTCAACGCCTAACAGTTTTTGAGATATGCGAGTTTAATGAATTTCAGCCCATTGAGTGTAATGTATTTCGAATGTTTTGGGCAGTTCTGTAGATAAACTATCCAGTCGAATGGAACCAAAAGGGGAGGTGCACAACTAGATGTTACAACTATCCAAAATATGAAGTTTCGACATTCTACGCCTAATAGCTTTTGAGTTAGGCGAGTTTAATGAATTTCGGCCCATAGAGCGTAATGTATTTCAAATCTTTTGGGCGGTCCTGTACATAAACTATCCATTCGATTGCCACCAAAAGGGGAGGTGCACAACTAGATCATAGAACAATCCTAAATATCAAATCTCAACATTCTACGACCAATAGTTTTTGAGATATGCGAGTTACATACATACGTACGTACGTACAGACGGCATGGAAAAACTGGCCACAGTAGACTCGCCACTGGTCAAAATGAGTTGCAGACGCGTTAATATGATCGTGCATGCTAGCCTACGATGAGATGCATCGAAAAATTTTTTAAAATTCAATTTAGAGGTAGTCAAAATCGGTTTTTATGTCGAAATTTGGCCCCCAAAATTTTTCGGGATCACATTACTTCCTTATACTACGTACAAGGAAGTAAAAAATTAATTTTTCAATAATATCATCCTTGTTAACATTTAAAAATGATTTAATAAAGAAATCCAAGTGCGAGAATATATCAAAATTCAGAGTCTACACTATTTTAGGTCTTCATAAACATTTTAATACTGAAAACTTTCATTTTACATTAAACTAAGAATGCTCATATAATCTTTCAATAACATTAAAAATGAAAAGAAATGTTGAAATGTGGTGTTGTAGCCAACTATCTGCGCGTGGGATCTAGGCCGGGGGGGGGGGGGGCTTCGTGTGGAACTTGGCATAGAAAACTCGACATATAAAATCTGCATTGCACTTTAAATCACACTTCTTTTTGGAAAACCGTTCCAGATTACCTTAACAATTATGAAAACAAATTAAACCAGCACATAAGCAATTGGCAAATCAGAGACGCTCCTGGCAAAATGGACACATAGTAATCATTTTATAAACTAAAACCATAATGAATTATGCTATTTGAAACATATTTTGATGATATTTGTGCAACAATATATGAAAATTTATTTTTATTCAGTACGGAAAAAATTGTATAAAATATAATCGTGCTTTACATTTAAAAGTGGAATAACACAGAAAACAGATATACAATGCCAAAATTATCACTCTGAATTATTGTAGATATTTACAGACAATTTTTAAGAATACTCAATAATATGAAAAATGGAAACAAAATGAATGAAATCTAATTCGAAATCATAGTCTACGCCATATTATTTTTAAAACATATATAAAAACTCCACTGCACTCTAAATCACCCTTCTATTTGGAAAATTGTTCCAGATTACCTTAACAATTATCAAAACAAATTAAACTAGCACACTAGCAATTGGTAAGTCAGAGACGCTTTGGTTAAATGGATACATAGTATTCATTTTATAAATTAAAACCATAACGAATTATGTTATTTGAAATTTATTCTGATGATATTTGTGCAACAATATACGAAAATTAATTTTTATTCAGAACGGAAAAAAGTTGTAAAAAATATGATTGTGATGACTGGGGTACGAAGGGTATTTTGTTTATAAGCCTTCTTATGATTACCATAGCCCGTTCGTGTAAACATAGTGCTAAAAGTTCTCCTTATTGAATTTGCAAAATATACATCCATCTAATGCAAGGTATCACTGAAATGTGCACATAAAAATTCAAGCTAAATAGTCAGCTTCAAACTTTCTAGCACATATTCATTCAAATTTCAATTAAGAAGTGTACAATGACAAAAAGTGTTTCTTGTGTACGAAGTCAATAATGAATCAGAATTATTTTCTCAGAGTTACATATACATATACTCAGTGGCGCACCCAGGATTTTAGTTTAGGGGGGGGGGCTGAGCTGAAAATACTGCTGAACTCGGTTATAGTGAGATCGATAATAGTTACAACCCTCTTATAACGTCAAAATATTCTGTACCACTTGATTTGCCCATACAACACAAGCCCACAAGCAAAAACTCATTATAGAGTCATAAATAATGATCTGATCTTTTCAGTGATATTGTAACTGACTTTAACAGTGTTTCATAAACTCTCTGTAAGTATTTATTTAAAAACTGACATCTTTTTAGGTAAAAAATACTTTAGAAATAATTTGAAGACAATAAATAATAATAATAGTAATAATTCATTAGTGACAATTTTCATTTTTTTAAGTTTTTCACTTCAAACTTTCCACCTTTAGGGGGGCTTGATCCCCCCATAGCCCCCCCCCCCGTGGGTGCGCCTATGCATAAACTGTATAAATATTAACACTGAAATAGCTTTAATAATGTTTGATTATATTTTTTTCCTTCTAAATTTTAACGCAGGCCTCTAAAATGGTAGGAGCCCACAGGTGAAAGCCTACTCAGCCTAATGGGTAATCCGGCCCTGTTTAGGTGTAGTCCCTCTTTCCCCATGACAGCCCCCTCCTTCCTCCTCTATAATTTTTATGGTTTTGTAGCAGTTACGCTAGTTTGATATTCCATAAATAATAATTTACAAACATAGGTGCTTCATAGAGTGCTTTTACAGAAGAGGGAGGCTATTTGCAAGTGTGGGGTGGAGGTGGGGGTCGAATACGAGTATATGTATCACACGCCCAATTCACACATTTTTCTAAAACCGTTTTTTGATTTTGATCGTTTTCTTTCATTGTGGGTTCGAGGCAACTACCCCATTCACCCTTACGTTAATCATGCTCGCTGTGACTCCCCTTTCCTTTGCCCTCTATGTATGGATGAATATGGATGAATGCACATATTTACAAAACGGCCGCATATTTTTCTGCCAAGGAACAACGACTGAGCACATAGTCAGAATATTGTGTGCAAACTTTAGTGTTGTTATAAAATAAGTAAATTAGTCAGAGACTAATGGTTTTCTAAAGAGGAATTCTCTTTCAGCAACACAATATGATATGTATGCACATGATCAAGGCCTCTCTGAATTTTGGGCCTTGTCCAAGCTCGCCTTGGGCCCTCGTTTTTTTTCTTCCTTCTTTCTTGGCGAGATGGTTAATCTAGGCCCATGACCACTGTGACCCCCCTCTGGAACCGCCACTGGCACCATATGCAGCCAAGAGTAGCAAAATAATGAACCGAAATTTGCCTAAAACAACGAGTCTTCTTAAAGATTTCATGGTTTTCAAATGTTCGTTTCTAAATTTTCGTATTTATGTGTAAACTAACAAAAATTTTTGAAAATCGTAGGGGGGCTGGGAGACAGCTAAGTCCCGCGTAGCCCTCCCCCCGCCCCCACCTCTGATTACTCCCTTGATCGGGGATAGAGTTTTATATGTAAAGAGAGAAGATAAGAGCAAGCAATTATAAAATATAATCCAGAAGTTGTGCTGCTCGAAGATTTTTATGAAATCATTTTTTATTTAGCTCTTAACTGTAGCTAAATCAGAAACGTTAAGCGTTCGATATTGGTAAAGTTTTGATAAAGCGTATAAAGAAATGAATACTGTCTATATCCGAAACTGTATTAAACATCAATTTTTCATCTATCTCACAAGGTTCTTCATGATTTAAAATCTTCAAACTTAAATTTGACTATCAATTTTCTGCCTTGAATTGTTTTTAAGTCACATTTAAACGGTTTATTTTCAGCATCGAAACTTAATACTGCTGGGAAATGGGAATGTCACAATCGTTTGCAGTTTTGCACAATGGGAAAATCTCCCTTATGGTCAGACGTCTACAGAAGAGTCTGTATCTCACAATAGAACAAAAGTGAAAGCTTTTGCTATACTGATTTAAAAAAGAAAGATTACATTACATGAGAACGACCCTCCTAAAAAAAACGCAGTCCTCTCCCTACTAGAAAGCAATTCCATCATCAATTGTGTCACGGTGTAAAATCTGAAGGGTTCTTGTGGGGAAAACCACCCGTTTCTTTTTGCCTAGCTATCTGATGGTCATTTGTTTGTGCTTGCGCTCTTGATAAAGAAGGTTGACATCCGTGCCTTACGGCATTACAGGCGCCCAACGTAATTCCTGAATCCCTGTGAAAGAAAAAGCGGAGTGGGAGACAGAAGAAGCTAGCGATACATTCTCTATTTTTAGGATTCTTAAGTTTAACCGATTTGGAGGAAGAAATATGATTTGACACAAAAAAAGTTGGAGTGAAGTTTTTGAAGGGGCTCAGCCCCCTGAATAAAAATATTGGGGGGGCTGAAGCCCCTTCAAGCCCCATGAAGTCGGCGCCTATGAGGCTTGCCACATAACATCACATAACACATAACTCCAATTTCTGGAGGCCCGGTGGCTGAGCGCATAGCGCTCGCAACTGGGAGAAGAAAAGTGCCTGGTTCAAACTCAGGTCGTGTCCGTCAATCTAGCAGTTCGGAGTCTTATGCAGTTTTCTCCGAAACTTCTTATAAATACGGATTAAGCCCCCCCCCCCACGTAGGGCACCCCGTCCTCAGCCTAGATCCCTCATGTAGATAATTGTACGTATTACCAAAAATAATAAAATCAAGCAATTACTGCGGTGCTGTTATTCTGGCAGAAAAATTTGGAATGCAAAATTTTCAGCCTTCGGTGGTTAGCTAGAAAAATTCATAAAATGGAAGCTGGCGCATTTCACATTTGAGAAAATCTGGAAGAGAGAGTAACGGGAAGGCGAATAATGAAACAACTGACTCATTTTGATTTTCTTGAAACCTAATTTTATTGTATTGCTTGTTTTTATTACCTTTTTTTTAAGGGAACTTAAAATACTTTTTTGTGGATAATAAAATAATATAATGATAATAAAAGTAAAAATTTTAAACACGTCAATATATCAAGAAAAATATTTACAGTCCTAAGAATGTACTGTGTAAAGGGTTGGTTCTGGTGCTGTACGATTACGGCCAATTATCTGCACATGGAATCTAAGCCGATGGGTGGGGTGCACTCCGCGGGGGTCTTTCTAAGGGGTCCTTACCCTTATTTACTCTAAGTTTTGGAGGAAACCACGGAAAACTAATCCTCATTATAAAAGTTATCCTCATCCTTATAAAAAAAATCCTCATTATAAAAGTAAAGCATATTCTAAGATATCCGACAAAGCGAGTACCTGGCTATCTATAGCTGGTCTGGTTTTAAAAAAAGAAAGCTCAAATTGTAAATAGCAGGTAATAGTGATAATAGTTGTAAATAGCAATTGCGATTGTTTTACAACAGTCCTCACAGAAAAGGATGGGAATTACCTAAACTGTAAAACTTAATGCCATCCTAAAATGCGAAAATGTATGCTGTGAACACTGTATATTGCACGGTGGCTGTGAAATGGGTTCAATAATGCGTTCAGCAATTATACTCTGTACGCACTAAAATGTTAATAGGTAGGGCCCGCGAACAGCAACATGAATAAAGGTCATTGCAGATTAGCCACGTCTTATCGACACTACAGGGGTTAAGGCGACATTTTCCAGGCGAAATTTACGACTTTTAATGTCCAGTCGGGATCTACCAAGAAGAGATTAATGTGTTAAACTGAAAACCCCGTCCGCCCACACAATGGATAGAGCAACGGAACATTTTTTTTTCCGTATCAGTCCCTCGTCCATTGAAACGCATAAAACACATAGCTTATGAGAATCGGCTTTAACTTGATCGCTATAGGGCGCACGATAGCTGTGCCCCCCCCCCCCCCCTTCCGAGTTTTCTTTCGCCGGTTCTTGCAGCAGACAACATACTTATTTAGTTGTGATATACCATGTGTAATTACACATTGGGAGAAAAAGTATTGGGAAATCAATGCATCATCCTAATGAAAAGCGGAGCCCCCCCAGATGGTTTCTCTGGATCCGCCCCTGGCGCGGACTGATCCTTCTTGAAAGGGGTGTGGAATGGTTGGCGATCTTTTGTCGTGCCGATGTGTGGGAAGTATTAAAATGTTGAAAGTTGCAAAGTTTTGCAATTTTCGCGCCAAGTTTGGCGCCAAAAAAAGAAGTCCCACAGCGACAATACCAATACGCCATGCAAAACCGACGTTGCTACTTCAGCAACAGATCTATCAGATATATGATATTTGTTACTAACACCTGCTAATGTAGGTAATTTGATTGAGTTTCTTGCATTCGAGGAAGTTGTTGGTCATTGTTCCAATTCTTCTGTGTCACACTTTTCAGCATTAGATTTTGATTGATCATTTCTAATGCCCCTGTAAATTTTTCCACTTGCCACAGGCTAATATTGAGACAATTCTTTTGTTTATTTCAAATAATCTTGGATTAATCGCTCCTTTTCCGTTCTTTGCGTTTGTCTTACACCAACATTTCCTACGCCTTTTTATTCGTGTTCTTTGATCGATTAGAAAGGATA
>JAWZYV010018811.1:0-27156 GCA_038373885.1 Cheiracanthium punctorium | reverse complement strand
CAATAAAATTTTTTATTTCAGGTGTAATTCATAAAGTATAGCTTATTTAAAATATATAACAAAGTCCCTTATTTTCACTAGAGAATACATCACAATCTGAAAAATTTTTTCCAAGTCCCCTTATTTGAAAAATATGTCACATGCCTGAAAAAATTTACAAGTCCCCTTATTTGAAAAATATCTTAAAGTCTGAAAAAATTACAAGTCCCCTTATTTCAAAAAATATCTTAAAGTCTGAAAAAATTACAAGTCCCCTTATTTGAAAAAAAGGAAAAAAATTCTTATCAACCCTTTGAACATCCGGTCTTAGCATCCGCTCCCCACATCCGGTCCGACCACGCCCCCTTCTCTCTCTCAGCCCAGGGAACACACTTGCATGGCTGCGCACGATTAACATGGCTGCGCATGAGCAGAACTCTCGTTTATCTACTACTCCAGTACGACAGCTAGCTGTGCCGCACAGCCAGCTGCGTCAAAAAAGGGTCTCTAGATCTGTGGTACGCGATGAACGTTTCGATCGTCCGCCATCTTGCTGGTAGTTAAGTCGAGCGATGGCAATGGCTGCCCTTTTTTCAGCATTGGGAAAGGGTTGCGCCTCAAAGGGTTAAAGCCATATATATGCTAAGTGCACTATTTTCATCAGGGAGAACATTCTTGTATAAAATTAAAAAAAGAATTCGCTCAATTTAGATTTATTTTTGTCCAAAAAAACTGACAACCCTATCTACAATGTAAACCAATATTTGCATGAACAAATCTTTTAAACGGATCACTAGCCCACACACACACACCTTAACAATTATTATTTCGCATATAAATTGCCAAACAAAGCCTTTAAAAAAATATATCCATTGTTCTAAAACAGAAGGGAGAGGAAGACAATGTAGCGTGCGTTTCAAATAATCCTCCCACGAACATGGGACTCATAACTGTAACTGGGACAGAGAGCGGCGCAATAATGGAAATAATTTTCTCATTTGTCAAAACTTGCCTGCTCCTTGTGTGTTCTTTTTTTTTTCTTTCTTTCTTTCTTTCGTTCAATTGTCTGCTTCTATTTACATTGCCGAAACCCCATTGTGTTGTCTTGGTAAAAGACTTTTGGGTGTTTGTAAAACACCTGCGTAACAAACCGCACAATTGGGAACGATGACACAAGAGAGGGGGCGGGGGGGAAAAATATTTAAGAAGACTGTTGAACCAGTGGAGCAGAGTTAGTGATGGACATGAAAGAATGAAACTATTCGAATTAAAATCGATTGTTAAATGCATTCGAGATAATCAATTTTGAAAAATCTATTCGAATGCTCAGCGCATAGCATTCGAAATCTCTAATAGATATCGCGATTATTATTCGAAAAGTAAATTCCCGAATACTATTGGTATAGTGGGAATAGTGCAATAAGCATTACTATTCGAACTGTGAAATCGTGACTGTTCGAATAATGAAATCTCGGATGCTAATCGAATAGTGAAGTTTCAAATATTATTCGAATAGGAATAGCGAATACTTTTCGAATAAGAAAATTACGAATACTATTCTAATTGTGACATCCCGAATACGATTCCAATAGTAAAATCAAGAATAGTATTCGAGTAAGGAGATCTCGAATACTATTGAAATAGTGAAATTGCAAATATTATTCGAATAGAAATAGCGAGTACTTTTCGAATAGGAAAATCGCTAATATTCACTATTCGATTAATCGATTATTGATTGTATTCGAGTAGGAGTACTCAGGGGCGTACCCGGGGAAGGGGGCTGCAGCTCCCCCCCTCCGAAATGGACCCTTTACTTAGATTACAATTTGATATTTAGATTACAATTGAACTTAAGCTTACAATTTGATACCCAGCCCCCCCCCGGAATAAAATCCTAGCTACGCTACTGTTTGTAATCGATTATAGAAATCATTAGAGCGGCACATCAGTTGGTAGAGTCGGTTATTTGAACGACGGACGCACATAGGCGTAGAGTTATATGGGCCCGTGGGGCTCGAGCCCCCCCAATAAATTGTGACTAGGGGCTGAGCCCACCCAATAATTTACCACTAAATACAGAAAATTAATTTATACTAACATAAAAAAAGTATTTCACGCCATTTACAAACGTTTAAAAAAACCTTTACTTGGACTTTTAAAAATTTTCTTCTTTTGATTTCAATCATGATTTAGTATTCATTGTGACGCCACGTAACACACAATGTTACTATAAGCTGCCCTCACCAGGCTCTGGTTAATTAAAATCAGATTATGCAATGTAAAGTATGAAATAAAGAAAAGTTCAGATGCGTCTAAAATGCACTATCTCATCGAAAATGTTTTTTTTTCCTCCTTTAGATTTTTTTACACTGCTTCTATTTTTAACTTATAACATGGTAGTAAGATACTAACATGGATACTTACCTTACAGAGGTGTAGAATTCTATGGACCCAGAGAGCTCGAGCGCCTCCAATAATTGACACTTATATATAGCAAGTCATAGCTGCCAACTACTACGGAATATAATTAACCATTTTTTGTAAACAGTATATTTTTTAATTATTTTTTTTAAATAGCAACCAGCTCGCGCGCGCAGCACAAAAATTTTGCTATATTTTAAGCCGAAAAATCATGTAGAAAAAGTGGTTATATATATTCCATGGTAGTTGGCAGCTATTACTAAGTTATATGTACGTGAATCAGTGGCGTAGCCAGAAATTTTTCATGGGGGAGTTACGACTTCTGCAACTCACATATATGTATACGAGTGTATGATAAGGGAGTGAAGAATATACATTTTGTATGGAAAAAAATTCCTCATGGGGGGGTTGACCCCCCCTAACATCCCCTTGGCTACGCCACTGACGTGAATATATGTGGTTGTGGGGCCCGCCCCCCCCCAATAATTTTGAAAACTTTACGCTTATGCGGACGCATTGGAAAATTAAAACTAGTGGAGTGCTGATCGCGAGTCCACTTAAACCCAGGCCCTGATTACTGCACAGGCCAACTAGGCCACGGCCTTGGGCCGCCAATTTTTAGGGGGCCTCGAAATTATTAAAATAGTTTTTCTATTCCTAAAAGAAACGAGTTACGATAAATTTTTATCAGTAATGAAAATAGACACATACCGCTGAGCGAAGTTTTTTACTTACACTGTAATCAGGGCAGTGGCGGATTATTGCACGTTTGTCGGGGGGGGGGGATTTTTCGTAGGGGGTTAGTAGAAGATTGACATATACATCCATTTTATGGAAGTAAAATAGAATCTTTTACATTAATTTCTTATCCCATGTCTCGGATTTATTCTATCTGGATCCCATGTTTCTATCTGGATCTATGTTTCTATCTGTCTCGGATTTATTCTAAATGGATCCCATGTTTCCCATGATCTATCATTATTCTATCTGGATCCCATGTCTCGGGGGGGGGGCGGTCGCTCCCTCTGGCCCCCTCTTTAATCCGCCCTTGAATCAGGGATAAAATAAACATTATGGTAAGATCTCAAGAATTCCACTATGGAGTATTCGTTGACGTGGCGCGGTTTGATCCTGAAGCATAAATTTTACATTAAAAGCTAAAAATTTGTGAACGTTAAGTTAAAAAATTTTGTACTGAAGAAAGTCTGAAGCTAAAGCACCCCCCCCTCTTATGAATGAAATTGCGAAAAGATACTGGTATCTTATGATTATAAGTGGTATGGCCAACAAAAAATGACAGCACAGGGGCCCCGCAAAAGTGCTAGGCCTTGGGCCTCTAAATGTCTTAAGGCCTGCACTCATTCAGCGGGCGTTTCAGTACGCTATAATGAGAAGTCTATGTATTTTTCCGTATCTCCAAGACGCATTGCGGAGAAAAGTTGCCCCATTGTGTGAGTGGGGTGGTTTTGTGGTTTCAAGCGTTATCCTTTGGCGGCGAATCCCGACGGGCCATTAAAAGTCAATAAATTCTTCGCCTCTGCACTGTATCCCCCCCTTGTACAATGCCTTGACCATTAAAAAAAAAACCCCGCTGCGTCCGGAAAAACGCTGCATGTGTGTGCCGGCCTTTAGTCGGGCTCTGCTTAAATCTACTGTTGATCCCATGTTTAACCTGTTCGCTCTCATCATTTAACCCAGTTGTGCCTGGATATTTTTGCGACTTTCTTCGATTTTTACTGATAACAGAAATAATAGATAAATTTCTGATATCAACTTCATGAACAAAGGATGATTTCTTTTAAAATCCTTAAGCATAAAAATCGAAATATCAACATCCTACTTGGTCATGTTAAAATATTTTGTAGAGTTGAGGCTCAATAGTCATGAACAAAGGCTAGGAAAAATAAATAATGTTTTCGACTAATAGCGAAAATGCCGTCCCAAAAAAGGGACACTAGGCATAAATGGGTTAAAAAGGCAGGACGGAGGAGGTTCTCCTTCTTTAACCAATGTTGCTACCGAGAATGGTTCTTTTGAGCACAATATCAATGTCGGGGCTCAGCGATTGCGCAAGCGATAGGGATTTATGGCTGCTCTTTTTTGAAATCGTACAGCTTTTTAAAGAATTTAACTGTTCTAGAGGCTCCGAAAAATTTAGAATGTCTGTTTACAAGAAGTACTGCGAACTGTTACAAACAATGAACCCCTAGGAGTTACGAAACGTTTAGAAAATATATATATATATTGCTTAACATATTGCAGTTTGCAATATTTCCCTAAATGGGTAATTCCTCGACCCATTTTTGAAGGTGATTTTTGTGCTTTTGAATTTTTTTTTCTGAAAGTTACACAGACCAGGGTGCGAATTGGCGGAAGGGATGCCGGGGATCGTCCTGGCTGAAGAATGTACTATCCCTGGCTAGAGAAATTGTAACTGATCCCTGCCAGCAGTGGCGTAGCCAAGGGGGTGGGATAGGGGAGTCAAGTCCCCCCCCTCTATGAGGAATTTTTTGCCATACAAAATATATATTCTTCACTGCCTTATCACACACATGTATACATACATGTGAGTTGCAGTAGTCGTAGCCCCCACCCCCCATCAAAAATTTCTGGCTATGCCACTGCCTGCCTGAGATACTATTGAAGATTTGGGATTGGGATTGTTGTGATTGAAGATTTGGGATTGTGTTCAAGAAGTCAAAATGTTGTTGTGGGATTAAGACCAATTATCTGCACGAGGGAACTATTAGGTGGGGTGCCCTCCGTAGGGGTCTTTCTAAGGGGTCCTAACCCCTTAGAAAGACCCCCACTTATATACGCTAAGTTTCGGAGAAAACCAAGGAAAACTTCGAACGGTTAGGTCGACGGACGGACGATGGGAAGCGCGAACCCGGTACCTTCACACTTCGCCCGTGTACCATTTCCAGTAACATAACCACTGTGCCATGGTAAGGCAGAAGTCAAAATTAATGTTATCGTTTGTTACGAAAGAACGATACGAAAATTTGTAACGAAATAGACGAAATTTTAAAGCGACTGCCTTAAAATTTAGTCTTTTTTCTAAGCTCAAAACCCTCAAGGGTTGCTTCCAATACAGGTACATTGTATTTAGCTTGTGTATCTGTGATTCCATAGAACAAACAATCTATGACTTTTGTTTGGATATAAGTCATGTAATATCAAGTGAGTGAAGCATCATCCCTCCTTTTACTTTTCTTTCAAGTGTCCCCTCCCTGGAGAATATTTTCTTTCAAATGCCCCCTCCCCCCAGTAGAAAATGTTCAATTCGCATCCTGCATGGGACTGCAGCTTTACTCTTATAATTAATCCATAGTGCATCGGAAAGTGTTTTAATAATCGATAATTTTTGAGCATGATTTATCGTTCTTTCTTTATCTGCAAGAACAATCATGCCACATCTGTAAAAACTGTCAAAAGCTGTAGTTTCCTTATAACAGCGCTTTTATAGCGTTGTACTAGTTGGACACTGGTCCACGTATGTATCCAAACATCCTGAAGACCCAAACCCGGAAACAGCGATGAATTATGTGCGATTTTCTAAGATTTACAAAACGCAGAAATCTTAAATTCTACAATACAATATGGATTTTGTAAAATGTTACTTAAATAAGCATTATGCATATATCTACAATAAGACAAAAATCATTGTAGATGTAGATGATGACTTTGTCAAAAAAGAAAAAGAACTTTTGCCGTTAATTATAAAAGTTTTTAATTTGTCGTCTGCTCAGCCGACGACAAATTCAGTTCTGGCAGAAATTCAGTTTTTTTAAGTGCATTATTATTTCTTTTCTTTTGGTGGCATCACGACTGGACCAGTTTCTTATAATTTAGTCACGAAAAGAAAACAGTAAAAAAAAAAAAGAGCTAATAGAAATTAAAGAAGCACTACCCCACCAATCTGCAAAATTTTTTTTTTTTTTTTTAATCTGACAGCTCCAGCTCATAAATTGGAGAGTGGAAAACCACTTTTTTTCTTTTTAAAGGAAACAAACTGCTTTCTCAAGAGCTCCCGTCACTAAAGAAATGATAAGATTAAGTGATATATGCAGTTTTCACCAGTAGCTTTAGCACTGTTATCCTTTTTTTTTTTTTCCTTTTTCAATATTTCGATTGGTGTGATCTTATCTTGAATGCCTTTTTTATTTATGGAGGGAGAAGTTTGTGTCGAGAAAAAGAATTTTTCTGAAGGTCGGCTTGGAGGACTCGCACGTGGCTTCAGGCACGATCCAAGGACAAAACAAAAACACAGCTTGCATGTATTTGAACAGAGTATTTTGTTTTTTCACATGCCTTGTATTGTGTAAAGATGAGGAAAAACAAAGATGAACGGTACACACGAATAATATGACACATCAGGGGCGTAGGTTGGGAGGAGGGAATATCGGGATACATCTCCTTCTCGAAATTTTCGGATTAACCCTTTGAGGCGCAACCCTTTCCCAATGCTGAAAAAAGAGCAGACGTTGCCATCGCTCGACTTAACTACCAGTAAGATGGCGGACGATCGAAACGTTCAGCGCGTGCCACAGATGTAGAGACCCTTTTTTGACGCAGCTGGCTGTACGCGCACAGCATTTGTGAAAGCTTCGGTACTAAGTGGATTGTTATAAACGAGCTACTGGCCGTTAGTGCCTGTGAATTTTGTATAGCTGATTGTTCGACTAAGTTCTAGAAGTAATAGAGTTTGTGTTCCATCCCGACAAGTGGACTTTTTACAAGAACTTTCTACACCAACTGGACTTCAGAACGACGGACCCAAGAAAATTTAGAAGAAATTAAGCAGGACCAAGAGTAGTCTGCAACAATATCAAATAATAATAATTAATTAATTTCTCACGTGAATCATTTTTAAAAATCTGTTTACAAGGAGTATCCTAACTAATATTATAAATGCGAAAGTGAGTTTGTTTGTTTGTTTGTTTATTTATGACGCTTTCACGCCTAAACCGCTGAATCGATTAGGATGCATTTTGGTTTAGATATAGAGGGGACCCTGGAGTTGGTTATAGGCTAATTAGAATTTTAGATTTTTAATTACTTTTTTAATTATTAATTAAAAACCGTTTTTACGTTGCCATGCTTGGCGAGTTTCGCCCGTATCAATCTAATGATTCATGTTTTGAGCTAACAAGAATGCTATTGCTTCAATAAAGAAGCGCGTGCGTGCATCTGAAAAACATTAAATTCCACGGAAATTATGCCAGTTTTATGCCAAATCTATCTATCAATAATAATAAAAATGAATGTTCTCCAGACAAATCTACAGAAAGCAGAGCTTTGAAAATTTGAGCATAGAAGCCCGTGACTGTGCGCCTGAGGCTCAGAATGTTGAAAGTTTAAATACTTTTCTAATTATTAATTAAAAACCGTTTTGTCGCCCGCACAAAATGATTTATGCTTTTGAAATAAAGCTGAAATTCTATTTTCAGATAAACATGCATTTGAAAAACATGAAATGGTATGGAAATTATGTTGATTTTACGCCAAATTAAAAAGCATTAGAAAGAAAAATCCAAATGTGTTTCTTAAACTTCATAAATTTCCAAATCCTACCAATAATATAAAAACTCGGCTGTTCGAGCCTCGTCAGGGGGAGATCCCCCTGAACCCCCCTAATTTTTTAGTTTTATTATTGCCATATTAAAACTATATTAATTAACTTGGCATTTTATCGCTCATCTTTCGCGTATTTCGCCTGGTAACCCTATGTTGAAATTTTTATGAGTGTAACCTATTTATAGAAAAATACATGTGGTGCATATTCTACAGCTTACGAAATATTGTAACAATAGATTAAAGCTGTTGTGAACTAATAATATTTGAATATATGTAAAAAATACATGTGGAGCATATTCTACAGCTTACGAAATAGTGTAACAATATCGAGACTAAAGATTGCTTTAATCTCGATATTAAAGCTGTTGTGAACTAATAGTATTTAAATACATGTAAAATTATGTCGCTTTTTTATGTCGCTTTATTATGTCGCATTTTTGGGACACATTTTTCAATAAGGGTATTGAGAGATAAAATGACATTGTCATTAAAAAATGTGTACGTTTGTGTGTTCAGATGTTTTTGACTGAATCACACACAAATTGCTGAACGGATTTGGAAAAATTCGTAATGAAGATAGCTTATGCCCTGGATTAACATTCAGGCAACCTTTCAAGCATATAGCATAAATAATTCTTTTACAAAAACTTTCAAAATAATTCTAATGTATTGCCCTCTATGGAATTATAGCTACTAAACCGAATTTAAAACTTAGTTACACTATTCCTGAGTATTATTGTTTGTTTGTTTGGGGATTAAGACCGATTGACTGCACTAGGGTCCTAGGCCTATATGGGTTATTCCTCTGTGGGGAACTTTCTAAGGGATCCTAGCCCGTATTTTCGCGAGGTTTTTGAAAAACTGCGAGCGGCTAGGTCGACAGGCGCGACCGGTGTTTGAACCTGGCATCTCCCGCCTTCCAGGTTTGAGAGCAGACCCTCTTAGACACTGGGGGGACCCTGAGTGTTATAGGCTACCTTTCATGCATATATCACAAATAGTTCTTTTACAGGGATACTCATTACAAGAATTACATTACGCTCTATGTGTATCTCTGTAAGTACTGAACCGATTCCAAAACTTTTTTCACTGATAGTAAGCTACACTATTCTTGAGTATTATAGGCTAAAATTAATGCATGTAGCGCAAATAGTTCCTTTACAGGAACACTCAAAATAATTCTAATACATTACGCTGTATGGGTATCTCTGTAACTATAGTACCGATTCTAAAACGTTTTCGCTAATAGAAAGCTGCACTATTCCTGATTAACATAGGCTAAAATTCATGCATATAGCATAAATATTTCTTTTACAAGAACACTCAAAACAGTTCGCAAATACTGTCGTAACTGTCTTTATTCGCCAAATGCCTGAAAAAAATCTAAATTTAGTAATTTTACGTACTCTGTTATTTTAAATGAAGTATACTACCATGCATTATACTTCATTTAAAATAAGTAAAAAGCAAATAATATTTAAATGCAGTTTCTTTAGTCGCAAACATATTTGTTATTCACACATGCTTCGTTTCTCTCGGGACCTAATTCTAAAGCCGACGCGGACGAAGTCGCGGGTAGCCGCTAGTCTTCGATAAAGGAGAAATTTCTCAACGAGCCCGAGCCCGAACACAATCGTGAATTTCAGAGCCCGTTTCATCTCTACCGTCCTACCCTTTGGATCCGCCACTGTCATATCGGAAATAGTTTTTCTGTAAGACAATATCCCCCCCCCCCTCCGAAAAAAAACTAACATGCAATAGAGCTAATTAAGCGAATAATGATGCCATCTTTTGCCAGATATTGTTCGCTCTGCAGTTGCTGCGCCATCTACTCGTGGAAAAACTAAACAATGCATGCTTTCAGGTAAAAAAAAATAAATAAATAAACAGTAAAGAAAAAATCGATTTTGCCTCAGAAAGAAACAAAGTTACAGACGTAATTACTTCGTACTTAAAAGGAAATACATTTTCTTCCATTATTCTAAAATTTTGATTGTTCCGCTTCCACTTACTAATGAGGATGGAGAAAAAAAAAGGGGGAAAGAAGAAATATTTCTTTCTCTTAAATTGCCAGATTCCACTTTCTCTTTTTTAACTGCCTGGAACGCGAAAATAGAAGTGAGGGAGGGGGGAAATCAAAAGTTTCTGAGGAATAAATACAGCTTCTGGCTTAAGTTTTGAGAATAAGAAGTTGGAAAAGAAGTGGCTTCTTTCATTGGGATCAAAAAGCACTCGTTTAGTATTGGAAAAAGAAGGGGGTTTTTTGTTTTGTTGTTCTTGGGGTTTCCCTAATGAAGGAAACTTTAATCACCCGCATGCAGAAATATTTACTATGAAGTGAAGTGGGAAATGGAGAAAAGACTCAAATAAATGTGACTTATAAATATGAAATAGTGGATAAATGTAACAGTTTTAATTTCGGTAGTGTGGTTACACAAACTAAAAATGCGGAATCTCATGAACATTATTTAGATACTAGAAGTCAGAGCCCTTTGTGGAGGCAATTACAAAGGGCGCTAGAAAAAAAATTTCACAAAAGCATGGGTACACTCAATACATTTAATCTTCGTCCACCTAAAATAAATAACTTCGTATTCAATTTTTAATATATATACTCCAATCGAATTTCATGCTCTTCTGGGAACGTGCGGAAACTTTTCGCATTCGGACAATTTCGCTTAGCTCTGAACATCCCGAGAAAATCATTTTATTTGTAAAAAAAAAATAAAATAAATAAACTCATAAATCGGGAAAAATATTTTTAACGAACTGGAGTTGCAATTTTTCCTTCTAAGCCTGATAACTGTGACATCAATATGACGTCATTGTCACTTGCAATAGCTAATCTTGTCACACGTGTGATTATAACATTTTTTTTTTCCTCTCTGAAATAAAATGTAGATGAAAATTGCGAAAAATCGCTTAAAAAGGAGGGCGCGGGTGGGTTTTTAGATTTCTAAAGCGCAGACAGTTTTCTATATTTTTACACATAATTATGAAAAATTTCAAGTGGATCGTGCAAACGGTGTAGATGCTATTATAGGCTTTTTTGTCCTCAACTTAGTAATTTTTTTCGCAGTAATGGCGAAAATAGTTTTATCTTGGAGCAGGTTGCTAGGAACTGTTAGCGCCAGTGAGTCGGGATCAGCTTAACTATATAATAGGATTTAAAATGTAAAATAGGATACGTAATTTTTTTTTAACTTTAAAAATGTATGAAGCAAAAAATGTGGTTGTTATTTTTTAAAGAAAATGCAGAAAAGGATATACTTATGTAAATACAGGATGTCCCGAAAAGGGGGTAACACGATTTATTCTTTGAAGTATGTGGGCAATGTAAATTAAAAAAATATAGAAAAATTTTCTCCCGTAAATTTTCCAAAAATTATTTATTTTAATTTTGTATATGACCCCGAACTGTTTTCCAATTTACATTGCCCACCTATCTCTAATAGATTAAAGAATTAAATCATGCTACCACTTTTTGGGGACACCCCGTATATGTACATAAGCTTAAAATTCTACTCTGGTAAAATATAACACCGAATATATAAAAGAGTTTGTAATATTATAAAAATTAAAAATGAAATGTTATAATTTTGGAGGTTGTTTTAAAAGACAGAAATAAAACTAAAGCCGTTCTTTTTTCCCAGTTTCAAAATGAAAAATCGTATTAAAAAATTGTGTTAAAATACTTAAATTAATTTAAAACAGACATATGAAATTATTTTAGGATATTATATTATTTTAGTCTTTTTAACAAAGAACATGTTCACTTTGGAAATACCTCATCGATTTGCAATCCTTTCGACAGACTCGAACTCTTAACTAGTCAATAAGTGTCATTTGAGATTTCACATATATAATAACATTGTGAACACACTCATATGTAAACTATATACAATCAACGACAAATTACCATTATTATTTTGTTTCATTATTTTTTTTTAAAGGAGTCTTATCACGCCATTTATTTTTTGACCTTGAAATTAAAACCACTCAAGAATCGGGCACTTAAAAAAAAAGTTTCAATCTTTTTATAGCGCGTACAGCGTAATGCAGCAGAGGGGGTGATAATGATTTTTTGGCGGACCACTGAAAAAGAGTCTTTTTATAGTGCAAAGTGATTTACAAAGTAAAAATTTGAAAAAGAAAAAGTTAAAATTTCTGTCGTAAAAGGATCAAGTGAGATAGTCAGAGCTGCGTGGTGCAAGAATTCAGACTTAGAGGTATACTTAACTTGCAATTCTTACATTATTTTTGTGGCATACATGATTCACTTTTAATTCCGACACCTTGAAAGATTTCATTTGCATGAGAAATTTGAAGTATATTCTTGTAAATCCAGTAACTATTTTTGCAGCACAGTACAGCGCCTTTTGAAAATATGTGCTGAGCAAATTAAATTTAGGTTTAAGAATGTACTTAAGGTTTAACGCGCAGTGTTCCTGCTCTGGGAACACCAAACTCTGACGTTTTGACTGTTGCCATACACAAAGAATAGATTTTCTATAAAAATAGTTGCGGGTGACATAGCTCCACAAGAATCCTTTACTTTTAAGCACGTCATATCCCGTAAAATATTGGTCACGATTATTTTTAACAGCACTGACATCTGCTGAAAAATGGAAGAATGCGAGAACAGCTGGACAGCTTGCCCAATGCTGAAAAAAGGGCAGCCGTTGCCATTGCTATGGCAATGGCTGCCCTTTTTTTAGCATTGGAAAAGGGTTGCGCCTCAAAGGGTTAATCCGAAAATTTCGAGAAGGGGATGTATTCCAATATCCCCCCCCAAGCTACGCCCCTGATATGTCATATTATTCATGTGTACCGTTCAGCATTGCTTTCCCTCATCTTCCCGATCGAAACGCGCACAGCCGGCTGTCGTCAAAAAAAGGGTCTCTAGATCTGTGGCACACGATGAACGTTTCGATCATCCGCCATCTTGCTGGTAGTTAAGTCGAGCGATGGCAACGGCTGCTCTTTTATCAGCATTGGGAAAGGGTTGCGCCTCAAAAGGTTAAAGAAATTTAGGTTTAGAAGAATGAAATTTATACAGGTTTAAAAACTGTACTCAATCTACTCATTACGTTATAAAAGATTTTTCTCAACTGATTAGATTTGTCGTTGTGGGATTACGACGGAGCAGGGGCGTAGCTAAGGGGGGGGGGTTAGGGGGTCATAACCCCCGCCCCCCATGATGAATTTTTTGAGTTACAAAATGTATATTCTTCACTACATTATCACACACACGTATACATATATATGAGTTGTAGTTGTTGTAACTCCCCCCCCGTGAAAAATTTCTGGCTACGCCCCTGCGACGGAGGGATATAAACCGAGGAGGAAGGTGCTTTCCGTGAAGGATTTTCTAAGGGGTTTTTCTTGTCATGGGCAGAGGATGTCGTTACATTCTCAAACTAAATAAAATACTGTATCAGTTTACATGATGCATAAAATATTCGTTTACTCGTACTGTTTTACATTCCATCATCAAGCACATTGTTCGTTGTACGCTCACTGTTCTTTTTTTAAACCTCGACCGTTGCCACTCACAAAACTCAAACTCATAATGAATGAACGTTGCCTTGGCAACGAGGAAACAAGGAGCTATCACTAAATCTGGAGGACAAGTTGAATGTTCGGCAGGGCATTCGGGACAAGCGCCCGGTCCCCCAACGAAATAAAGGCCCGAAATTACCCTTTAAGTATAAAAAAATTGCAAATTTTGATTTTACTTAAAACATAGATAAACTAATTTTATGAAAAATAATAGTAATAATAACAATTACTCTGTTACTATTTCATAGCGCTAGCATTATATCCGCAACTTTTTTTTAGCTAAACGGTATAGCCTCCAATTACACAGCGCAAACTTATCATATTTAAGCGTGGCATATATAGTAATGTATTCCTAAAGAGAACATTTTTTTCTAAACCGAAAATCAGGACACTTCTAAACCGCAGAGTCGGGAAGGGTAAAAATTAATCCCGAATTCCCCCCCCCCCTTCAAGATTTTTTTTTTTTTCTACACATAATTTGATTTTCTACTTTTATGAGAAAAATGAGTTGAAAAAATATAGCGAATATACAAAGTACGTCTATTATACAAACTTAGGTTTTAAATAATTTTATTACTAATTTTTGGATAAATTTCCAAAATAGTTTGCTTTCTAACAATAACTATAGAATCGCCATCCATTGAACAGAGGTATGTATTAATACATATTATAAAACAATCATTTTCATCAATAAAAGAAAACCGGTGTTAAGTACAAGTAACAAAAATTTTTGTAAATAACACAATCATTTTCATGTGAATTTATTCTCAATTTATTTTGCATTTAATTATTTATTTTTCACAAAGCAGGACTTCGGCGGGACAGGAATGGAAAAGCGGGACGTTTTAGGGTTCTGTGGGGGCAGCAGGACATATAGGTAAAATTCAGGACTGTCCCGCCAAAAGCTGGACGTCTGGTCACTGTATGTAGCTTGCCAGGCGTCCGGATAAAGCCGGACATAGTTAGGCTTTTTGATTGCGTATCCGGCCAAACTTAACGATGTGCAGCTTATGTTAGGCTTTTTACTGGTGACTTTGGCTGATTAGTAATAAAGTACTTGAACTGATTTGGCATTCGATGTTATTTATATTCCATTAGAATTTAATAAGATTCATGGTAATAGTCAAAAAAGCTTGATTTTACATACAATTTTTTTGTAGTACCTATTAATACTGAGAGAAAATCCTCACTATTGCAGATTGTCCGGCCTTTTTACCCAAATGTCCGGCCAAACTGGCTGGTCTGTCCGGCTATTTGGTTTGGCGACCTGGCAACCCTAACTGTATGTATGATGATATTGTGAGGAAACCATAGAGCTGATTTTCAATCGGAACTTATATAAGGAAATAGCTTCTAAGTTGATCAAAGTGAAGATTTATCCCACTATAAATAAATGTTCTGATATAAACATTCGGAAAATAAATATGAAAATATTGTGGAACATGTAACTTGAACAATACGGAATGAAATTAACGATCGAAAACTAAATAATATAATTGAAATATTTATTATCCTACATAATAATAACATTATTATAGAACTATTACATTTCATTTTGAATTTTGATTAATCATTTTATGCTGTTGTAACACACTTCTTTGTAGGGTGTGATATGAAAGTTGCTTTGTAGGGCATAAGAAAGTTTTCGTAATAGGGGCCCCCAATGAAGCTTTTTGCCCCGGGCCCCCATCTCTGCAAATCTGTCCCTGGGAGTGTTAAGTTAGCTCCGTGGACAAGGAGTAAGACTTTAACTAGCTCCTTGGTTCCACGTTGCCAAACCAACGTTTATTCATTATTATTTTGTGTTTAGTAAGTGGAAATGGACGTGCAGGGAATAAGTTACAGTTTAAAAATCAGTTCATTCAGCATGACAATTAGATTTTTATTTTACTTTTTAATCGCAAATTTAATTTTTGTAATCAAAAAAATTATTTAATCCAAAGAGAAATTATTTAATCGGATCTGAAAAGGTTAAACAAAGACAAGAACAAACAACTTTATAAACTTTAGAATGATATTTCTTATTCAGTATTCTCTAAAAATTCAACTTTCTTACTGTAGCCCTGCTTAAGGTATCTGCCTACGTCCAAAAAGCCATTTTTGAGGGGAAATATCGATTCTTTTTTAAAATTGTTTTATTTGAAAGAGCATTTTCGTAAGATTCCAAAACTGTTTTACTTTTGTTTCTACGATAAATATAAAGGAAGGTACAGCTGTTTTGAATGTCACTTCCGGTTGAACATCGATGTTAAAACAAAATCTTTAAATTTCTGGAAAACTGTGTTTTTGATTACTTTACGTCATGGTAACTGTAACTAATTTAAAAGTTCTTAAGATATCTTAACGAAATTTAACATAAACATTATTGATATTAAAGTGTGTTCTGTAGAAAAAGTTAAGCTATACGTATGAAATTAATAAATTTACGGTTACTTTTAAACTAAAAATGGAACTTTTCCTCAAAATTTTCAATGTTTTTGTACATAGATGACCATATTTCAGTGAATTTTTAAAATACATCTTTATAAACTTTTGGTAGAAAACACAGAAAAGTGCTATAGGAGTATGCAGCGTGAAGGAAGTTACTAAATATTGAGAAGAATGCAGTGTACAGCGGTTGGCATAAAAAAAGAAATTTTGTTAAAATTTTCTTCAAAAATGCAGATTTTCAGAAAAATTTTGAAACTTTTGTAAAATAAATTATTGTTTCTGCCGTATTTCGTGACCTTTCAAATAAAAATGCATGAACTACATCAAAATTTTGCATACTTTTTTTAAGTGCTCGTAGCCGGCTTTTTAAGTGCTTAAGCTCACGTAGGCAGATATCTAAAAGTTGAGGGGGATATTTTATTTGTGTAATTTAGTTTTTTAAATATTTTTAATTTTTTTAGTAAACCGCACACATAAAACGCTACCTTATCTAAATCCACCAGCTTTTACTTCTGAAACTGTGAAACCGCACAACACAGTGTATACGTCACAATACAAAGCAACCACGTCATAAGTCTGCCCGTTTTTAAAATCCATTTTCGGCTGATTACGGCTTGACGTCATAACTATCCATTTCCAGGTACGCAGAATTTCTTCGGTTTGCTTAACGGCTTGAGTCACAAACTTGTGACGTCACCATCGTCCGATGCGCTTGCCTTGCTTTGGGTCGCTTTTTATACCGTGTCAATTTCCTATGAATTTTTAACAAAACACTTCCCGATAAAAACTTGCAGATTGTTTATGTGATTTCCGTTACCCTCGTTGAGAATTCGTGTGTCAGATGAACTAAACAGGCAGATAAAGCGAAATCAAACATTTCGTAACTTAAGAAGAAATTTTTTCTAGGAAAAAAGTCTTCATTTGCCGGACACCTCTATTCATGTCCACATATTCTACTAAATAAGACAGAAATGTTTATTTTCTTCGATTCGTGCAAAATTATTTGATGGACATTTTCCTTGTCCTAAGAGTCACAAAGGGCTGTTTTAAACCTCCCCGGTGCCCTAGGCACTTCAAATCGCTACGCCTCCCACCACCCCCCCTCTCCCATTTTCCAGAGCATCCCCGAAACTTAGGGTAAATGCGGGTAAATACGGGTTAGGACCCCTTAGAAAGACCCTTACGGAGGGCACCCTACCCAGAGCCTGATTATGACCAACAGGGGCCCCGCGCATTGATGAATTTGGGGGCCCCCATGTATGAAATTTGTTTTATTTTTCATAAAATTTTTATATAAAAAGGAATATTTCCGGACAACATTTGATACTGGGGGCCCTTTCGAGCCTGGGGCCCTGGGCAAAGTCCCGATTTGCCCATGCGATAATAAGACGCTGACCCTACCCATAGGCCTAGATCCCACGTGTAGATAATTGTCCGTAATAACGTGACCATTTATATTTTCCTTCAAAACGGGACATCTACTATTTTTTTGGCAATAGCGTATTTATTTCCTCCATCAAAACGGGAATCTACTGTTTTAAGGTAATAGTGTAGGGAGACTGAATTTACGAGTCTGGGTATCTTTTAGTTGTTAAGAAAACCCGCAAAAAAAAGCTTGTGTTAATGTTAACATCAAAATAAAATGAAAAATAAAACTTTGTTAAAAAACACACATATACTATAAAAATAGTGCAGGACGTACTTTTCGGGTGGTATAAGGGGTAGACCCTTCTTCGACTTCAAAAACACCATCCGACACAAGGCAGGAATGTAGGAAAGTGAGAAATGTAAATAAAAGGACACACAGAAAAAAGGAAGTTGTCATTCGGAAGGAAAAAAAAAAATTCTTAAGAAAACCAGAGTGAAAAGGGAAAATAAAGTGGAGATCGGTGGAGGGGGAAGAATAAGCAAAAGAGGAACATGACTTTTAAAAGAGAAATAAAAATTAAATAAATTCAAATAGTTGACCAAAAAAGAACATCAAAAGAACAAACACAAAAACAATACACGTTTTCTTTGCGTCTGGAGAGGGAAGGCAGGGAGGTCAGGATTTTTTTTTTTTTTTTTTTTTTCAGACACTGCCGTTAGATGATTTTAGATTTTTAGCGGCTTTTATTGAAAACGTTACCGTGGATTGCTCTCTTACTAAAAACGGGACACTGCAGGGGACATTTTCAAGAAACGGGACATTACGGTGTCCCAAAGCTGTGCTTGGGGACAACGGGACAATTCACCTAAAAACGGGACGTATGGTCACCTTACCGTAATCCCACAACACAACGCATCCATTATCTACCACCTATGGACCTACCGTGTCCCGGACTGGCAGGCGTGACGGTAGGATAGTAAATCGCTATAATTTTATTTTTTTTTCTCTTTTTACGCCCTCCAATATCTTGCGCCCCCAAAATGTTTTGCGCCTTAGGCATGTGCATAGCGTGTCTATGCGGAAAAGCGGCCCTGGAGTCACAAACAAAAAATATGTCAACTGGGCGGTTCCCAAATTTTTTTGTCCTGCCACCCTAGAAATTTTTTTCGCGACCACTGCTACATAATAGAGATGAGACGGGCTCAGCCCGAGCCCGAGCCCGGGCCCGAACCGGGCTCGGGCTCGTGAAAAATTTCTTCTTTATTGAACATACTCCGTGAAACAGATTTTAAAAAGTGATTTATGAGGAAAATAAAAGTACTTATGAAAAAAAAAGTGGCACAGGCGCCTAGAAGGTGAGTGAAGCTCTTTGGGTATTTCAGAATGACGGCTTATATTACTTAGTCACGAGAAAAGACATTATTTGATAAACATGGATGTAAAGAATTAGAAAGTGCATTGAGGTTTGTAACTGTATTATTCTTTAATTTGCATAAACGGCAAAATTTATTGTATTCTATACAATGAAGTAATTGAATTTTTTTATCTTTAGCTGAAATTTCGGGCTCGGGCGGGCTCGGATTAAAAGCCTTCGGGCTCGGGCTTCAAAAAATGAGCCCGAACTCATCTCTACTACATAACCATAACAATTATAGGCTATATAATATACTATTGTTTACTATAAAATACAATAGTTTAATTTTTCCCGCCCTTTACGTGACCCATAGTTTGGGAACTACTGATCTATAGCATCAACGCAAATAAAAAACTACTAATGCACTGAATAAAATTGCGGTGTGGAAAGGGGGGGGGGGAACAAACCCTCATGACCCCCCCGGCTACGTCCTTGAACGCGGGGTATCAGTAAGTACGGCTAACCTTTGCAAAATCATGGAATTTTCTAAATTCATTTATCTGCCTGTCTCGCGTGCGAGGATAATAAAACAGCAAAGCAGAAAAGACTTTGTTACTCCAAACTATAAAACTAATTGCAACCTTTTATCAGCGAGACAGTTAACAAATTAAGCGGACATTCTAATTCCGGAATTCTGAGCTATTTCTCAGTGAGATGATAAATTGCGTTGCGAGACATTTGCTGACGTCAGCATCCCCAGAAATTATCATGTTCATCTTCCGTTGATCCTTTTGTACTTAATTCCGTAATTTTTTTTTTTTTTTCTCTCTTCCGTGTCTGTGTGGAACTGGCATGTGCAAGTGATTGAGTGTGAGGAAATTTCAGTGGATAGTAAGTTTTCATGAATATTATTGTAGAGGAGTTAAAAAAATTTTTTTAACACTTTCCTACAAATTTCTTAAGTATTTTAATGATTTTCGTTTGTCTCCTAGTCTGTCTGCCATCAACAGTTAGCGAATGAAATGCTTTGGTTAACTTTAACGGTGTTGTTCGAAAAAATCATGTGATATTGGTACATAAGTACAAATAAACTAATTATGCCAGCAGGGCCGTAACCAGAGGGGTGGGCTATGGGGGCTGAGCCCTACCTAGCAGGCTTTCAGCCCCCCCTAAGATTTTCAAAAAATTTGTGAATTTATAGATAAATACAGTAGAACCTCGATTATCCGAGTTAATTGGGACCGCTAGTACCTCGGATATCGGAAATCTCGGTTAATAGAAACTATGTATAAAAACCTTCCGTGCTTGCGTATTTAACTAACTTTTAAAGTAAAAAACAATAGAACGTTTTTTAAATGATAAAAATAAACATATATGAACTTATGTCTCACAGCTAAAAAGATTTAAAAAGAAAATCAACTCTAGTAGTAAATTTTAAAAAGTAAAATGGATTTTTTTGGGACAAAACAATAAATGGAACATGGACAGCGAACTAAAATGTGTATAATTTTTTCCAAGCTCATTTTGGAAAGGAAAAAAAAATTAGACTTCGTTATTGCCTCGGTTAACAGAAACCTCGGTTAACCGAAGCTCGGTTAATCGAGGTTCTACTGTACTATTGTTTAGAAATGAATGATTTTTGACAATCGTTGAATTTTACATCATTAAAAATAACGATTGTTTTGGGGGAATTTCATATCACATTTGCTAGACTTCTATATATATACAGTTAATTATTTTGCTGCTCTTGGTTGCGCGTAGCATCGGATCGTGGATTTTTCCGAGAACTCAAAACTGCCACGCAAAGATTTCGAGGGGGGTAAAAACTTAAAAATTTCAACGTGTTCATGTTGGCATTCAAAATGGCGGCGAACATTTTCGACATTTGCTGTGAAGACTGATACTGTAAAAAATTGGAATTATGTTTTTCAAAAGCAAAATGATCACAGGATTAAGTAACGTGTGTCTCCGTTTTAGTTTTACCTCAGACAAAAAGTTCTAACAGTCCCCAACAGTGCTTGAAATCGTATAGTTGCCACATTCGTCAGATTTAAAGGTAATAAGAAAAACCAACGGGCACTCTTGTAAACTGATCGCTCTGTACAATATTTATATTTTGCATTATCATACATATTTAAAATGAAACATAAATAAAATGGATTTTTCAGTAAATTTTCATTTGAATATTTTTCATGCAATCTCAATGAAAAATTTATTAACATAATGAATGTTAAATATTTTAAAAATATGGCGTTTTGTGAAACAAACTCTAAAAAAAAAAAGGTACAAATTGAAAAACAGTCTCTTCCCTCGCTTACTAATACTTATATTCGGTCAGGCCCCCTTTCAAAGCCCTACCTAACATTTCATCCTGGTTACGGCCCTGTATGCCAGGCACTTCAAAATTTTGAAACTGTCTCTTTACAAGCTGTACTACATACTGAAATAAACGATCAATCTCTATCAGTTTCAAAACGTCTAGAAAAAATTCTTAAAAATTGCTTAAAAGCTCAGATCCATGTTTAAGAATTTTTCCTGAAAATTTCACAAAAGCCACAGCTTTTTCGGTTATTGCAGTGTGTAAAGCAACTTATGAAGAACCATCTGGAATTTTTTGGAGACCATGGTGCTATGAGTTTATTTCAATTTGTGTACCAAGACTAAAAACAGAATTCTTTTTTTTTGCGACATAAACCCTTAATAGGCCTAAAGTATTCACAATTATTGGAGTTCTCAAGTACATACTAATACTCAAGGGTCAAGGCCATAGCCGAAGTGGGGGGGGGGCAGGGATCATGAGGGTTTTATTCCCAACCCCTTCCCCCCGAAATTTTAGTCAATGCATTAGTAGTTTTTTATTTGCGTTGCATGTTGAGATCAGTTAAAGGCGAAAAAAAGATTTAGCGTTACAACCCCCCCCTCGCCCCCTCCGAAGCGCTGTATAGTATCCCCCTCCCTAATTTTTTTTTTCTAGCTACAGCTTTGCTAACACACATGGTCGCCCATAGGGGGGTGGGGGTGGGTACAAGGTAGGCTACCTGCCCTCTAGACTTTTAGTATATTGTTTTACAATTAACTAAATTTTGTATTGTAAACAAAGTTGCATCACAAAGTAAAATCAGAACTTGAAATTGCTAAAAGTGTGATATTTGCCCTCCCCTTTTTTTAAGTTAAAAATTCTATGGGCGCCCATGAAAACGCCTTCGCAAATGTGCATAAAGTAGGGGAGAATGGGGCTGCTTCAGACGTAGGGTGGTTCGGGCACATCGATTATTTTACTTCCTATTAATCGTAATTCACAATCCAGTGTGCCTGTTGCGGAACCACTGACGGATGTTTTTTGTATTTGCTGTGCGATAGTACAGAGTCCCCTAAAAGTTCCCGTTCTGACGACATTTGGCTATCATTTCGATATTTATTTCGTTAAGCATCTTTTCATCTTTTATACGATTCACTTCCAAAATATATCAAATGGAACGCAATTCTCAGATTGTGGTATAAATTAAGTTCACTATAAAGAAAAAAAAATAACGGAACTTTAATTCTAGCAAAACGATGTTGGAAAGTGTTACGTAATTTATGCTTTCACGTTTGCCAAGATTTATTTGAATTTTTAGAATACCGTGTTCGTTCTTTCTTTTTCTTTCTTTCGTTCTTTACTTTTCCTTTTTTTCCCGTTTTCTTTTTTTTACGTACAGTTAGAATCTTAAAATGAAAGAGAAATGTTGGCACTTAAAAAGGAAAGATAAAAGAAGAAAATTTTTGAAGTTTAAAGGTGTATCATTTATTAGGCTAATTATCTTTTTCTTTTTAATCAACTCAAGTGCATGTCTTTGGTTGAACATTCAAAAAGACTTGCAGACAAAAACACGACTGGCCATAGAAGCAAGGGCGGCTCCAGCGAGGGGGCCATAGGGGCCATAGCCCCCTCCGAACTTTTTGTTTTTGAACTTTAGATTCGTATACTTTACGATTCCTCATGTTCAATTAGCATTTTAAACAATTTGTAGACTATCTAAAGAGTTCAATGGCCCCCTCCGAAAATTCAGCCTGGAGCCGCCCTTGCATAGAAGCTGGGCCTGACTATAACATTTTTGTTCCCAGGGCACTTTTTAAATATCTGTGCCCATATATTTAACTCTCTCAATTTTTGTGCCCCTATATACAGCTTTAAACTCACTTTTTGAATGATTTCTGCATAAATGCCAAGCCAAGGGCGAGTGCCTGTGTGATAATCAGGGCCTGTAGAAGGGCAGTTTTATCCGTTGAGTCTTTTAACCCTTTGAGGCGCAACCCTTTCCCAATGCTAAAAAAGAGCAGCCGTTGCCATCGCTCGACTTAACTACCAGGAAGATGGCGGACGATCGAAACGTTCATCGTGTGCCACATATCTAGAGACCCCTTTTTTGACGACAGCTGGCTGTCCTTTTTTCAGCATTGGGAAAGGGTTGCGCCTCAAAGTGTTAAGGCCTACAGAGGGCAAGAGAGGGCACTTGGTCTCTAGATCTGTGGCATGCGATGAACGTTTCGATCGTCCGCCACCTTGCTGGTAGTGAAGTCGAGCGATGGCAACGGCTGCCCTTTTTTTCAGCATTGGGCAATCTACCCAGCTGTTCTCGCACTCTTCCAGTTTTCAGCAGATGTCAGTGCTGTTAAAAATAATCGTGACCGTTTTTTTACGGGAAAGGACGTGCTAAAAAGTAAAGGATTCTCGTGGAGCTATGTCACCCGCAACTATTTTTACAGAAATCAAATCTATTCTTCGTGACTGGCAACAGTCAAAACGTCAGAGTTTGGTGTTCCCAGAGCGGGAACACTGCCCGTTAAAGGACTAACCCTTGAAGCGTGGTGCCGTGAAAGATAATCCCGTCCTTTCATTGCTAGTTGCAAAAAATATGGTTAAATTGACCCCTAAGCTGAAAAAGTGCAGTCGTTGGCATCGCCTGCTTTAATTATTAGCAACATGGCGTTCGATCGAATTGCCAACTGCATCCTACAGAGCTGAAGAACTTTTTTTGACACAGCTGGCTGTGGGGCCAAGTTTCTGACAGTTAAATAGATTGATGGCAACGGCCGTACTTTCTCAGCGTTAGCCAGTATATCCAGTTGTCCTTCTGTATCGATGTGAAAATGGTTACGCTTCAATGGTTTAAATGATGAAAGAGAACAGGTTAAACCTGGATTTGGTGGTGGTGATTAAACTCCCTAGCAACTATCGATATATTTTTAGGTTCATCAGTTTCCCCAAAGGAGGGGGGGGGGGGCATGCAAGCAAGAGTTTGTGATCTCGCTTAGGGATCTGCCACTTGGTGGATTCGGAAGAAAGACTTGTTAACTCCCGGAGGTAAGGTCGATAAGATAATTCTTTCGAAAGATACTACTCGTTTTAAATAATTTGCAGGTGGTAACGAACACAATCAATTTATTAATTTCGAATGTGAGAGGCAGTGATTCCAGATTGGGGGGTTTTCCCTCCAGATTTAGAGCGATATTTACAGTTCAGGGGGACTTTTAGGGTGAAAGTTGTTTTATTAACGTATGCGGCACCAAAATCGACGATATTTCTACGCTACGAATGGCAACAGCTAGATGTAAGCATTAGCGTAATAACAATAACACATGCGCAACAATCCAAATTAAAAGAGTTCAATGACGTCAAACGAAGCAAGCATATTCGTTACTGTTATTTTTACTTACGTATGTCACGCAGTAGCTAGATTTCAAAATAACAATAGTGCACACGCGAAAATGCGAGGTCTTTCGGATATTTTCACAGCTTTAAAATAGCTTAATTTACAATTTTTGGGGCGTTTATCGAAATGGGCTAAAACACATATTAGCGATTTCCTGTTTCTTTTATATTATTGTAACTAAGAATACGTAAAGAATGCAACGATACTACATAAACACCAAGTTGCTAACTTAGGCACATTAAGAATGGTGTTATTAAAAATGTAGCCATTAGCGGAACCATGAATCTCACGAGCAGAACGGCACCGCACTCATTTGAGAAAGCTCGCAGTTTCTGTAATTAAGAAGTATTTCTACAGGAATTTGTACAACACATTATCATCCAATAAGTACTTTTATAATCATTTTATGAATGGAAATGCTACTAATAATGTGATTTAACCCTTTAACGCGCAGTGATCCCGCTCTGGGAACACCAAACTCTGACGTTTTGGCTGTTGCCAGTCACGAAGACTTAGATTAGATTTCTGTAAAAATAGTTGCGGGTGACACAGCTCCACGAGAATCCTTTATTTTTTAGCACGTCATTTCCCCGTAAAAAATGGTCGCGATTATTTTTAACAGCACTGACATCTGCCGAAAAATGGAAGAATGCGAGAACAGCTGGATAGATTGCCCAATGCTGAAAAAAGGGCAGCCGTTGCCATCGCTCGACTTAACTAGCAGCAAGATGGCGGACGATCGAAACGTTCATCACGTGCCACAGATCTAGAGACCTTTTTTTGACGGTTGCACCTCAAAGGGTTAATACATTTTGAAATGCTCGTACTTGGCATCGCCAACATCGGCTTTATGTGATGACACCGAAAATTTGTAGCAACCCTAAACTAAATTAATTGAACGACAAATACTGCTAAAACAAAGAAATACAATTTCCGTTGAAACGAGTCCAATACTTTAACAAACACTGCACTCAGTAGCGTAACACTGCACTCAGGGGGCGTAGCCGGGGGAGCAGGGTGCGAATTGACGGGGGGGGGGGGTGCCGGGGATCGTCCCCGGCTGAAGAATGTAATATCCCTGGCTAGAGAAGTATTACTTGATCCCTGCCAGGGATACTATTTATCCCCTGCTGAAGAAATGCTAAACTGGTGAGTAAAGATTTGGGATTGAAGTCAAGAACTCAAAATGAAGGTTGTATGTTATCGTTTGTTACTGTACTATAAGGCGACTGCCTTAAAATTTCGTCTCTTTTCTAAGCTAAAACCCCTCAAGTGTGGCTTCCAATACAGGTGCATTGTATGTAGCTTGTGTATCTATGATTCCATAGAACAAACAATCTATGACTTTTGTTTGAATATAAGTCAATTCCCACACGTTTCGGCGACTGCATTTGTCAAGTAATATCATGTGAGTGAAGCATTTGCACCTTCCCTCCTTTTCCTTTTCAAATGTCCCCCCCTGGAGAAAATGTTCAGTTCGCACCCTGGGGGGCGGGGATATCGGGATAAATCCCCCCACCCCGAAATTTTTGGATTAGTAACCACAAGATTAATGCCGTGCAGAAATTCCGTCTATTTGTACACATATAAGTTCAAATCCCTCCCCCGAAAAATGCTCCTGGCTACGCTTCTGCTCAATATTAAGAACAGTAAGGTATGGGGCAGCGAAGCTGACCGCCTTGTTGGCTAGTATACATGAATTTGCTAAACTTTATTAATGACTATGTCATTTTATCTCTCACCCCCTTTATTGAAAATTGTCCGAAAAATGTATCCCAAAAAAGCGACATAATTTTACATATATTTAAATATTATTAGTTCACAACAGCTTTAATCTACTGTTACACTATTTCGTAAGCTGGAGAATATGCATCACATGTATTTTTTACCTATATTTAAATACTATTCGTTCACAACAGCTTTAATCTATTGCTACACTATTTCGTGAGCTGTAAAATAGGCATCCCATGTATTTTTCTATAAATAGGTTACAAGCATAAAAATTTCAACAGGGGTTACGAGGCGAAATACACGAAAGATGAGAAATAAAAAGAGATAGTCAATTAATATCGTTTTAATATGGCAATCATGAAACAAAGAAATTGGGGGGTGGGCCAGGGGGGGGGTCTCCCCCTGACTAGGCTCTAACAGCCGGGTTATTTAAAATAACTGCCTATACCTAAATAAAATTCCGATTAAAGATTTTATAGTATGACCATAGTGTCCAGTCCATAGACCGTAGACCAGCAGAGTGACCATATGCTGTTTTATTCTTTAATTAAAGTATTCAATTTATAATGCCAAATATATATACATATATATATATATATATATATATATATATATATATATATATATATATATATATATATATGTATTTGAACTTTATCTAAAAATACAACAAAATTACAGTTGCTTCACATGCTACCTAGCGCTTAAAAAAACAGCATAAAAGAAAACATGCGTTTAATAATAATTAGAAAAATTTAAATTGAAAAAACCCCCCAAGCCAGTCATTGTAAAAACATCAAAACAAGTTAAAATGCATTGCCCTCATCAGAGGGGGAAATGCACAATAGTGCACCATAGGTTTCAGACTCACAGCCTGAGATTTTGCCAAGGTAATGTATTATATTTAAGGCTGTAGTTTGAAAAGATTGATTTAAAATTATAAAAACAGTTTACAGATATTTTTAAAAGTGTTCTATATTAAATCAAAATATAAACTGTAACAGGCAAATCTCAGAGGTGTGACTCCCCCTTACCTA
>JAWZYV010018810.1:0-25651 GCA_038373885.1 Cheiracanthium punctorium | reverse complement strand
CAAAACATGTGTAATTATGTGATGTTATTGGTGTATAACTAGTATTGCGATTGTAAAAAATATATTAAAACCATTGTGATTATGTAGAAAAAGTTTGCTTGCTTCTACAACAGTAAGATTTTACTGATTTGTGCATGATTAATTGTGGATTACACTTTGAAAAGTTATTATTTTCTTAATTGTGTAAATAGTTTGTGTAATTTAAAATATGTTTTTGTAAATAAATAAGTTTAAACATGAAAACTTTTCTGTGTTTTCTTTATGTGTATGTGCGTGTTGATTACTTGCAAAATAAAAATCTATTAAATAAAAAGTGATAAAGTTAGCATACTTGGTCACGATTTAAGGTTCTCGTTTTATACTTATCTTTTATACACTACAAGGTAGAAAGTTAGAAATTTAACAAAATTTATTGAAGCATGTACTATGGAAACATTAATCTACTACATAGAATTAAAATGTTTTGATTAAAATCATAAACTTAAGTGTGATAGGTAAATTGTGTTACATGAGAATTCCCAAAGTACTAATTTTTTATAAAATGAACTTAGCTAAAAAAGTTAGTTTCCATAATTTTATAACTTAATCGATTTTACAGGTTTTTCAAAAATAAAGTTAAGTGAGATAAAGAAACTTAGTATTTTTAAATAAAGATTTTTTAGGTGTTCTTTAATGTAAAGATCTTACCATATTTTACTTGAAGTAACAGAATATTTAAAATCATACACTATGTTTTTAAAACATTAGAGTATTACCTTGGCATATTTTTATAATTTTTATTAAGTAATGGGCTTGAATATTTTTATGAGAAATATCAACTAAGTGCACATGTTACACATTTTACTGATTGAGATGGTTATGCTTACAAATTTTAAATAAATATGCTCTTACTTTTATACATGTTACTTGTTCAAACTAAGTATACTTTTGATTTGTATACGTTTATGAGAACTCATAACGTATGACAAATCTAAAAGTATACTTAGTTTGAACAAGTAACATGTATAAAAGTAAGAGCAAATGTTATTTAAAATTTGTAAGCATAACCATCTCAATCAGTAAAATGTGTAACATGTGCACTTAGTTGATATTTCTCATAAAAATATTCAAGCCCATTACTTAATAAAAATTATTAAAATATACCAATGTGCAAAACTTCTAAAAGAAAAAATTACACCTTACAATCTATTAATGCAGTTTACTAAGTATTTTGTAAAACCCTTTACTTGATAATTCTGAAAAATAGCCTAAGTCCCTCACTTTGTACAGACATAAATTATATTATTTTTATTTAGTTAAGGTTTACATAAAGATAAGTTTATACATCTATGCTAAAATAGCTGATCATTTCTGTACCACATTTAAATCTATTTTATCAAAAACATGTTAAGCATACTACTTCTACGAAATTTACAAAGTTCTAATAGCTAAGTTCCTTTCGAGAAATAATTTCATAACTTATGAGAACTCATAAACGTATACAAATCAAAAGTATACTTAGTTTGAACAAGTAACATGTATAAAAGTAAGAGCATATTTATTTAAAATTTGTAAGCATAACCATCTCAATCAGTAAAATGTGTAACATGTGCACTTAGTTGATATTTCTCATAAAAATATTCAAGCCCATTACTTAATAAAAATTATAAAAATATGCTAAGGTAATACTCTAATGTTTTAAAAACATAGTGTATGATTTTAAATATTCTGTTACTTCAAGTAAAATATGGTAAGATCTTTACATTAAAGAACACCTAAAAAATCTTTATTTAAAAATACTAAGTTTCTTTATCTCACTTAACTTTATTTTTGAAAAACCTGTAAAATCGATTAAGTTATAAAATTATGGAAACTAACTTTTTTAGCTAAGTTCATTTTATAAAAAATTAGTACTTTGGGAATTCTCATGTAACACAATTTACCTATCACACTTAAGTTTATGATTTTAATCAAAACATTTTAATTCTATGTAGTAGATTAATGTTTCCATAGTACATGCTTCAATAAATTTTGTTAAATTTCTAACTTTCTACCTTGTAGTGTATGAAAGATAAGTATAAAACGAGAACCTTAAATCGTGACCAAGTATGCTAACTTTATCACTTTTTATTTAATAGATTTTTATTTTGCAAGTAATCAACACGCACATACACATAAAGAAAACACAGAAAAGTTTTCATGTTTAAACTTATTTATTTACAAAAACATATTTTAAATTACACAAACTATTTACACAATTAAGAAAATAATAACTTTTCAAAGTGTAATCCACAATTAATCATGCACAAATCAGTAAAATCTTACTGTTGTAGAAGCAAGCAAACTTTTTCTACATAATCACAATGGTTTTAATATATTTTTTACAATCGCAATACTAGTTATACACCAATAACATCACATAATTACACATGTTTTGTCATCCTTGGAATTCGCAAAATCTGAAAACGGTTGAAAAAATGAATTAAATAGCTCATTTTGAAGATACTTCATATAGTCTTCAATGAAAATGTTTGAAAAAAATTCTCCGTCATAATGACAAGTGCATTTTTTCTCGCATATCTCTCTTGCAATATACGGCATGTCAACCGTAAACCATGCTTTACTACTTATAAGACCCTCTCGCTCATCAATATGTGATCTATTCGAACAGGCATGTATCCTATGCGAAGAATGATCTTGAACCCGGCCTATGTTTTTAAAAATTTCCTGATGTACTATATCCATTAATTGTTGTTTAGCTTCATCGTAATTACAATGGGGTTCGCGGTTACATTTTTGCGGCTTTAATTTTAAAATTAAATGAGGCAGGGTCGTCGTATATAGCGTCTTTAAAATGCATTCCAATATTTCATTTCTCATTTCGCAAAGTTTTTTTACTTGATCATTTAAAAGTGTTAAGGAAATTGGATTTAACGTGAATGAATCTGCGGTTTTGTAAATTTGTTGTAAGATGCATTTTCCATCATCATTAAATACAGATAATTGATTATTACAAATAAAAGAGCTATTGCTATGACCTGTATTAAAATCTAATAGTTTTACAATAAATTCGATCCATGTGGAAGGGTTCATCACAACTCCCTGACCGGTTGGTATATAGTCTAATTGGGCATTCTGAATAAATTGTCTAATATGGATCTTCAAGTCAGTTCTTTCATCGTGAAGTGAAACGTAGATGAGTCTTTCCAAGTGCCATGTACCATTTACAGAAGCATATAAGCTATGGTAAAGATGATCCGTCCAATCGTCCAACTTTGCCCTTTTCGGGGAAGGCTCATAAATGTACATTTTGGCAAATGTTAGGTTAATGTGCGGGTCTGTCACATAAGGTTCAGAAGGAATACCATGCGTTAAAAGTTTGTTGGTTGGGGGATATATCTTACACATTGAGCCATGTTCTAATTTAATGGTAGCGGTTTCACAGTTCGCTGGTTTAAAATCCAAAGTTCGTTTAGATCCAAAACTTAGAATGCATACACCTGATGATAGGTCTAGATTAAAATCCTCGTAGTTGCCGTCTTCAATTTTAGGTTGTTCTTCAGAGTCAAAGTTCACTTGTACCATATTAAATTCATAATTTGTCACTTTCTGTAGATCTTCACGTATTTTTTGCAAAATGGGTATCCAAGAGTAAACATAGACTGTTGCTCCAGGTAAACTGTAATTGATTCCTTCATCAGCAAAAGTAATTACTTTACGGGTCGAGGAAATTTTCTTTTCACTACTTTGCAGGGGTAATTGAAACAATTCTTGCTGTAGCACATCAACATCACTCTCAGTACAAAACTCGGGGGAAATTTCCTTTTCAATACTTTGCAGAGGCTTTACATCTAAAGGCAATTGTATTATTTCTTGCAGCAACACATCAGCATCACTTTGAGTATAAAACTCGGGAGTGTATTCAATGTTAAAGTTATTTTCGATCGATTCAAGCAAAGACATTTTTGAAACTCGGCGAAAAATCAATTAAAACACACGTCTTAAGTATAGGCGCACACAGTGTAAAGGGAGTCTCGCAACACACACCTGACCACTTTATCTAACTAAAATGTCTTTACTGGTTCTTTAAAAAATCACGTGATTACCCAAGCGCCCTCTACCTTCCTCAACCCTGTAGATATTGCATCATCTAAATTGTCTTAGCCTGTTACAGAGAGTTGCCACTCAATGTACATCCTGCCAGAAACCTACCGGATATTCAATCAACACAGATTTGCACACGTCACTATCACTGGGTGTCTTCTGCGCATGTCACTTCCTTATCTCTTATCTGATCTGTGATACCTGATAAGATAAAAACTAGTTGCCGTTAAATTTGTAGAGTTTGTAGGTTGGGCGTAGGTAAGGTCTCCTGCTACGGGCACCTAAGAATTCTTTAGCCGTGCAAACAGATGTTTTGTCCGCATGTAACAAGAGTGTTGTCCGGTATTTTTCAGGTATTATAATTGCTTATATTTTTTCTGATATATGTTGTGATTAGCTATCTTTTAGAGTAATCAGTTTAATTTATTAACAGGTTTTCATTAATAATTTCAGTTTATGACTTTATTAAATAAAAATTTTAGTTTATTATTGTAAAAATTGTTTTAGTTTATGCATTTATTAAAAGGATGTCTATGTAAAATTTAAGTATATAAAAAAATTGAGTGTAAAAATTTTGATATGTTTAATTTATTAACAAGTTTTCATTAATAATTTTAGTTTATGACTTTATTAAATAAAAATTTTAGTTTATTATTCTAAAAATTGTTTTAAACAATAATTTTAATACCTATTTTATACGTGAATACTCATTCATCTGCAATGCCTATAATTTATTACTGTTATTTATCAAAACTTAAAAATAATTTGCTTTAGTATAATGATCTTTGCTAATTGTTTCACAGAAATTAATTTAATGATTCATTAGTTTCCTAAACTACGTAAAATATATTAATCGTTGTAGCTTAACTTTGATATTTTAATTTAGGATATAATGTCGATCAGAAGAATAATCATAATGTATTTAATACGTGTTCAATAGATATCCTTTACAAAGTTCCAATGCGTTTGTAAAAATTAGATTATGTTTTTAAGTAGTAAACATCTTAATCCATAAGTCCCCATTTTTGAACGTAGAATGAAACACGTGTCCCCACAATTCGGTATTCCCCTAGCACCCTCCCTGGTTTTATCTTATCGGCAAACTGGCCTACTGTTATTTAGCCGGCTCTGTAGAGCCTCAAGGCACTTTCTTATCTCTAAATTTCTTATCAGCTGTACTAGGGATATGCACGTGGATTTTACTTCAATCATTCTTTTGTTAATTATGTGAGTATTTTTATTATTATTATTATTTCGCGTGTACAAGTACAGGTTAAGTGTAATATTTTCTATTATTTTAGTTACATATAAGTTGATACCGTAATTCTAATTGAAAATAATTATGTGGTAATTATATTTGCCACTTTTGATGTATTGTACTTTTAAGTGTGATTTTTTTGGTTACTGTTAATGTATGTTTTTCTGTATTTTGGTGTTTTGCGAAATTTTAAGTTGGTAATCCAGTGTAATTAATATTAATAGCATTATCGGTAGAAGTACTTTATGCAGTTTGTATACAAAAACTGGGGTTTGAGGGCTTTCTCCTAATAGAAAATAAGGCATGCATGGTATTTGTATTTCAGTAAATTCTAACTAAGATTAAATTTTCGCTTGCTAACTAATTTTATCCTACATAAAATAGTATTGTGAATCTGGTAAAATGTTATAAGAAAAAAAATTACTTTTAAAGCGTTTAATATCTTCAAATGTGTTTTGTTTTTAGTGTCAAAATAATATACCTATTTCAGCATATGAAGACAAAAATTAATGAAAATGTGCTAGTTGGACCGGGAATTAGGGATAATGTATTTTAAATCATTTCTCTATGTTCCGGTCTTGCTAGCCGTATAGATGTTGGTACTTTGTCCAGAGACTCGAAGATTTAGCACGATGTCCCTTTACGTAAGTAAAAACCTTGTATTTTTTAGTTTAAGTAATGATTTGTGATTTAAACTATCTAAGTATTGAAAGATATTTATGTACATGCAGTATAAAACTGTGCTAAAACGGATCTTCAATTTTTATTTCCAATAGTTCAACTTTCTAACAATAGTACTATCTAGTCTAAAAGTTTGTGCTAGTTATGCTCACCTTTCTATAAAATATGCTAAGTGCATACCTCTAAAAATATTAATGCATGTATAAAATTATGCTTTCATAGTCAAACTGAAATGAGTTTTGCACATAAACAATCTAACTCGTATCGTATTGAAATTCTATAAATCAAGTTACTCTACTTGTGATATACAGTAAGAATATTTTGTAGGATTACTAAAAATGTAATTTTTTCTCTAATTGATCTAAAAAAATATAAACTAGTATAATCGCTGCCTAAGATTTATCAAAAATGTGTGGGTAAGAAAAAATGTTTAGATAAATACTTTGTTTGTTTGTGTTTTAAGGCAAACCTGCACGCGGGGGTATCTGCCTAGGATGAGGGGTGCCTTGGTAGGAGGACTTTCTAAGGGGATCTAACGCGTATTCATGCATTTCGTATACAAAAACTTGAGTTTTGGGGGATATATGGCTAAAGTGGTTTTCTCGCAATAGAATATAAGACTATATCCAAATCATTATTTGTAAAATCTTTCTATGGTATAATTTTCTCACTTGCCTAACAGTAGATTAAATTTGTAGAAAATGTATGGGTATCCTAAATCCTACTTTAGTGTTAAACGGCTACTTAACAAAAATACGGTATACAAAAATTAAAACAGTTGATTAAATTTTTTTTTCTTGATAAATTAAAAACACTTGATTAAAAAAATATTTGTTCTAAAATTATATAACTTAAAATTAAAACTTGGTTAAAAAAATATTTGTTGTAAAATTATTTCACTTAAAATTAAAACTTGGTAAAAAATATTTGTTGTAAAATTAATTAAAAAAATATTTGTTGTAAAATTATTTAACTTAAAATTAAAACTTGGGTAAAAATCTCTTAAGAAAAAAAAAATGTTTAGATAAAAAAGTTCATACACTATCTAAATCATTATTTGTAAAAACTATAGGTACTAAAATCGTTCTATGGTATAATTTTCTCACTTCCCTAACAGTAGAAGAAATTTGTAGAAAATGTATGGGTATCCTAAACCCTACTTTAATATTCTAGTAAACTGTTACTTATTAAATATATGCTATAATCTTAAACGGTATACAAAAATTAGAAGTATGTATTAAGCAGCATTTATTCAATTCGCATTGGTTCTATTACTAAATGGTAAAGAAAACTAAATCCTCCTGGGGATGTTGTTCATTTCTTTGCTCCACATAGTTAATTATTATTTAAAGAAACAAAAACAACAACGCATCCTCTGTGCTACGCCCTGTCTCCATTCATGCGAGGCTAGCGTGATGGGGAAAGGCACAGTAAGAATTTTTATTTGAAATGAGGCGGTAGACATTGTACCGGGTGGCTGGTGGGTCCTCATTTAATTACAATAATATTTTTTATTTCAGGTTTAATTCATAAAGTATAGCTTATTTAAAATTATGTCAAATTCTCTTATTTTCATGAGAGAATGCATCACAATCTCAAAAATTTTTCCAAGTCCTCTTATTTGAGAAAATTGTTAAAGTCTGAAAAAATTACAAGTCCCCTTATTTGTAAAATATGCTAAAGTCTGAAAAAATTACAAGTCTCCTTATTTGAAAAATATGTCACAATCTGAAAAAAATTACAAGTCCCCTTATTTGAAAAAAAGAAAAAAAAATCTTATCAACCCTTCGAACATCCGGTCAACTTCCTCTCCCCACATCCGGTCCGACCACGCCCCCCTCTCTCTCTCGACCCAGGGAACGCATCCGAACGGATCCGCAGAATTAACATGGGATCCGCATGAGCAGAACTGTCATTTATCTACTACTGCCGTTGCAAGAGCAAACCGGGTTGGTCAATAGAAAAAAGTTCCAATCACAATTTCAGAATTTCATGATTTTTTTTTATTGTGTTGCCTTACCCAAGGAAAGAACAAATCTGAAATATTTTTTATTTACCTCCTTTAGTTTTGGAGTTATGGGGGGTCAAAGTACCCCAGACGAGTGACATAGAATTAATTTAGGGCCATTTTTGTCACTTTATTGTCTCGACTGCGACTGGCTCAGAGGTGTCTCAGGGAATTTTTTCATTTTATTCTATAATATACCTTGTATATTAACATCTGAAATCGAAAATTCATTCGAAAATTTTCAGAGCCCCAAACAAAGGCCCCCCAAAATACCCCCCATTTCATAAAAAATACAGTTTTAAGAATATTTAAATCTTGGCTCTGACATGATACAGAAAAACTTTTTGCACAGTGCTGTTATATATCTTCATATAAAGTAAATCCAATGTGAAAAATTTTTGAAGGCCCCCAGCGCCACCCGGTACGGGGCCCCAAACAGGGTCCTTAACGCTAATTAACGCGATTTCGAAACATTGCTACAGCTGAAGCCGACTTCCCCCAGGATAACTATTGACATGAAGATGTCATATCAACATAGTAGTTTGATATTATGAAAAAACATTTTTTGAAGGTACAACTGTTTCCAAGAAAAATTTTCAAGAAAAAAAGTACCTCCCTATTTGGAACATTATTCTGGCACGCATGGGGGCATTTCGGCGTTACATTTTAGAGGTTTAATCGACTGTAGCAGTATTGAAAATTAACCTATTCTGCACAAACATATCCTCCATATATCACAAATAGTTCTTTTACAGGGGCACTCATAAGAATTACATTACGCTGAATGGGGATCTCTGCAACTACTGAACCTATTCGAAAATTTTTCTCACTGATAGAAAGCTACACTATTCCTGGGTATTATAAACTACCTTTCAGCATGCAGCAAAACTAGTTTTTTTATATGCACACTGAAAAGAAATCTAGCACATGACGCTATATGGACATCTCTGTAACTACTGAACCGATTCTAAAGATCTTTCCACTGAAAGCTACACTATTCTTGAGTAACATAGGCTAAAATTCATGCATGTAGCATAGTTTACAGGAACACTCAAAATGATTCGTAAACATTGTCGTAAGTGTCTCCATTCGCCACTCAAATTTATTCAAATTTTATTAAACACTATTCAAAATTTTTAACAGTGCAGTTACATATCTTCATATAAAGTGAATCCAATGTTAAAAATTTTTGAAAGTCCCCAGGGTCCAAAGGTACGGGGGCCCAAACATGGTACTTAGCGGAATTTATGCAATTTCTAAGCATAGGTACAGCTGGCTGTGACTTCGCACATGAGAACTATTGGCATGGAGATGTAGTTTTATATTATGAAAAGATATATTTTTTGATTACTGTGTTTAATTTTTCTTTAAAACGGTGATGCTTTCAAAAAATATATCTTTTCATAATATCAAACTACTATGTTGATATGTCATCTCCATGCCAATAGTTCTCATGTGCGAAGTCAGAGCCAGCTGTGCCAATGCTCGAAAGTGCGTAAATTAGCGTTAGGAGCATGTTTGGGATCCCGTACCGGGGGGCCCTGTGTGCCTTCAAACATTTTTAACAGGGCCGTGGTAGCCCAGTGTTAAAGGCGTTGGACTCGTAACCGGAAGGTTGCGGGTTCGATAACGGCGTACCACTAAAGACCACCGTGTACATGCGGTGTACGTGCACGTTAAATCCGTGGTTCCGAATGTCCTCTCGGCGGTCGCTAGCAGTTTCCAAGCCAATATTCAGAAGTCCCCCACCTTCTGATGAGGTTCCAAATTGTGGTGGGAAATTCCGGGAAGGAAGTATATGTAGCTCAAAGCGACACATTCAGGTTGCCGACAAAATCTTGACGCCAACTCAAGCTTTGAAACTGAAATCAACAGATTTCAAACTTACATGTATTTACAAAGCTTTGGTTTAACAAAATTTAATTAATTTTTACGTGAGGGTGCTTTGCCCCCCTCAACACTCCCACCCGGTTTCTCTTTTTACTAAAATTAATTTATTAATTCAAACAGATACTATTCTAAAGACGTAATACCTCACAAAAATAAAACATAAATTAAAAAGACATAAGTAAGCTAAAATTAAAATACACTTTAGCATTCTGAGAAAAACATGTGTAAACAAAAGTAAGCAGATAGTTCAAATCACAACAAATAAAAACAAACAACACTTATCTCGTACCTCGATTGAAATTGAAAATATAATTCCAATATTCAAATAATCAAATGAAAATATGTCAAATTACTTCACAATATACAATATTAACCCTTTTGCTCTCCTCTCCAAAGCGGTATTACGGGAAGCGTCTTCACTCCAATGGAGAAAAGATCGCGGCGATAGCTAGCGCCATCTATCGAGATGGAACCAAACTAATTACGAGGGGGTACCTTCTCGCGCATGCGCACTAGTCGAAGAACCTTGTTTGTGGAACCGATGGCATCACATTGAAGCACATGGTAGTCGCCGGTTGATTAATTTCCCGGGATTTCTGTGAATTCTCTGTCAAGGATTTCTTGATCAGATTTAATTGCTCCAATTACAACCTTCGTTATATTGAATTGCTTTATGAAGTAACAAGAATAATACCGTTTACTTGAGCATTCCCAACGTGTTGCAATAATTGGAAAAGCCGAGGGAAAAAAATTCCACAGATTTCCCAAAGACGAAGAAAGGTAAGTTAATTTTATTAATTTAATTTTCAACATTATTACTTTTTGTTTATTTATAGTCCTTGTTTAACATGCCTTTGTAACAACTTTTATTTCGGAATCTATACTGCTTTTCTATTCATCACATGTGACATTTATTTCTTTTCACTTTGATGTGTAGAAAAAAAACAACTTTTATGGTACTCTGTTGAACATTACTCGCTTAATTTGAGACAGGCTAGAAATTAAAATGATTTATCTACTGCTATTTTTTTTATAAAGTTTTGAAATTAAAAAAAATCTAATTATGCCCGGTTGATCATTTTGATTTTGTTAACATACAAAAATATCATTTATTTTTCACTAATTATATCCTCATCATTGAATTTTATTCTGCTGCACTTTACTGTGTGTTTTAAATTCAAAAATCATTTAAAATTTAATTATGATCTATCAATTGACTTTTATTCACAAGTGGTATGTGTCATATTTTCAACAATTTCATAATTGTATGATTCCACAATATTTTGAAATTTATGTCATGTTCAGATTAAATTTGACTCACCAAAAGTACGCTTAAAATTTAGCTTGGTGAACAGTCTTTATATCTACGTAAGACAAACTGTCATGTACATATAAAATCGGTTTAGAAAAATTCCATTACAAAAAACATTCACCTAACTCAATATTTTGTTTAGTTATGATCAATTATTGTGTGGCATAGTGCTCTCAATACTGTGGAATTATCCTGTTGCTTTTACTGTGAGTTGTAAAGAAATCTATAAATACATTTAATTCTGTCATCAACATCCATACCCAGTAGCAGAATTTTCTATATCAATCTGCAGCACCAGGATCAGAAGCGAAAATTTATCTATGACCTTAATGAGCCCTGAATAACCTACAATCATGAAAAATTGTATCGCATTGTGAGAATATATTTGGATTTAACAAATACAGGGAAATCTTAATGAGTGCAATATATTTCAAGGCTTCATTAACCGCACTAATCATTGGATTTCTAATTATGCAGACAGATCTACATGCAAAAAAAAAAATTCTCTAATATAGTTGATACAATATAGTACTTACAAAGGGAAATAGACTCATGTACAGGGCAGTGCAAAAACAAACACAGATAATGTTTTAAAATAATTTAAATCAACTTAAAATCATTCTTATTGAAAAGAAGGTAAGGAGGTTGAGTTATTTAAAATTTTGCTAGCTACTTTTGATGTTATATAAAATTTAAAATGAATATTTGCTGAAACATGTTTGAAGTGCTGAAAATAGGACATTCCATATTTCTCAACAGTTGGTGATTTCTAAAAAATTCTCTTATGTTTATAGCAACTTTGAGGGTCAAGCATTATAAAAACTCGCATGTCTTAAATACCAACTAGAGATGGGCCGTTCGACTCATTTTAATGATTCGAATCTCAACTCACTCACTACTTCGATGATTCGAATCTTGAATCAAAAAAACAACTAAAGAAATTTTCCCTCTCTCTGCACCGAAAGCTGTACTATTTAAACATCCTTCACCCATTCATCGGGTTTCGTCTCCGCTGAGTTCTCGGGCAGCTAGCATCTCTCTCTCCTTCCTTGGTCGTGCTAGTGTTTAAACTGCCCGAAATGAAAATACAGGAGAGTTTATTATGACCCCCCTGGGCCTGTAAGATTAAAAGGTTAAGTTTGGTGTCAAAGTATTCGAAATTTTATGTATCGATGGGGGTGTGGAGTCTAGGGGGGGTCGAGAATCAATAAAAACGCGCTCCGATAGATAGTTTCCAAGATATACGTTAATTAATTATGGTAATTAGACTAATTAACCATGATTGAGGCATAAAAGGACTGCAAACATGTAGAAATTGGCTCTGGGATGGTTTCCAGGCTTTGGAGATGCCGCCGGAGGAGGCTAGTGTTTTAAATGCCCAAATTGAAAATATAGGGGAGCTTCGTATGCCCCCCTGGGCCTGTAAGATTAAAAGATTAAGTTTGGTGTCAAAGCATTCGAAATTTTAAGTATCGATGGGTTGTTGAGTCTAGGGGGGGGGGTTGAGAATCAATAAAAACGCGCTCCGGTGGATAGTTTCAGAGATATACGTTAATTAATTGTGGTAATTAGACTAATAAGCCATCGAGCTATTTTTTCCGCGATCCGGCATCGTCATCAACGGAGAGAAAGCAGTTGCAAAAGCATCACAAGCTGGTATTGATCTCAGAATTTTCTTATCGCCGGCCTGTATTTTTGACCTTTATCGAATTCGAGATTTCACTGAAATGAAAATGGGAATATCGGATATTTGATGTTGAAATAAAACCGATATGTCGATATTTATTGATTTTTGTCCCAGCCCTACTGAGGGGCTGCTGCCCCCCCCCCGAAAATGGGACCCTTTACTTAGCTTACAATTAAACTTTATCTTTAAATTTGATACTCAGCCCACCCCGAAATAAAATCCTGGCTATGCCACTAGTCAATACACTAACTACGCCCCTGCTTTAGACCCTATTTTGTATTTCTCTGAGTTACGAAAGAAAATAAAATAATTCCCCTTAAATGACAAACAGAGCCGGTCCTAGGGTGGAACGAACAGTGCGACTGCACCGGGCGCCCCCTTTATGGGGGCGCCAAAATGCCATACTTTGTATACGTATAGTTGAGTGTCCATATACTGTTTAAATTTTCATTTTAACCGTTCTGAAAATTTTTCTAGCTGCATGTGTGTGTGGGGGGGGGGGGCGTTAGGGCTGCATTTTTGTGTTTTGCATCACTTATAGAATTTCTCTAGGACCGGCACTGATGACAAACGAGGTAATATATATATATATATATATATATATATATCTTAAACGCAGCAATAAAGCGAAATTTTATTTTGCTTACTTTAAAGCTATAAAGTTATTAAAAGTGACAAACACAATTTTAACTTTATTTCATCATTCTATTTCCCTTCAAATGAAACCCATGTAAACTTAACGTGACTGGTTTTTTTTTTTTTTTTTTTTTTTTTGAGGGTGGAGGGGAGAGGGGGACATATATTGAAGTTAAAAGTAGAAAAGGGATGTTTCATTAAATTTTAAACAAATATTAAACCAGCCAGACAAGTTGGAAGGAGGGATAGTCCCCCTGAGGGAAAAAGGTTAAAACAACTTTGAGACACCCCCTGCTCTTCCACGAGCTTTGGCGTAAATTGGCATGTAATATTTGGATGGGGTGACAAAACGTTTCCGATTGTAGAAAATATCATTATTAAATAGCTCTGATACTTGAATTTTCTTAATTTTTTTTCGGGGGGGGGGATTGACCCCTCTTGCCCTTACGAAGTAACCCCTATGCCCCCCGCCAAAAGCAAACGATGTTCGACCCACTCCACACCCACAGACAGATAAAACTTTAAATCCGACCACCAACCAAGAAATGAAACACCAAAGATTAAAAAAAAAAACTCCAATTAAATGAAACATCCTTTCAACTCTTTTCGACTCCTTTTGACTCTGAGTCGATAGAAGATTCGAAAAACTAACGAATCTCAACGATCGCATACAATCACTATACAGTCACCTAAACACAGCGAAACACTGAATCAGTAAAGATTCGTTGCTGCACCAACTCAGTGACCAACTCACCCACACCCACTCATTTGCTGTTTCAAATCATCTATCGACTCAGAGTCGAAAAGAGTTGAAAGAGTAAGGGAAAATCTCTGGGAACGGCAAAGGGAAAATAAGTTTTCCTTCCCTTCGCACTTGGAATGTATTTCCCCACAGTTGAGGGCTTGAGATTCGAATCAGTAGATAGTGAGTGTAAAGACTGAGTCACTCAGTACCAAGATTTGAATCACTGATCCGATTCATCGAATCATTGGCCATCTCTAGTACCAACCTCTTCATATTCGGCATCATCACCTCGTGGTCCCTCGCGTCTGACTGAAACAAACTTATTTTAACCTGCCAGATTGATCTGCAAGCTGTAAATCAATCTGCAGCGCTCGCTGCCGTGCTGCACGGTTTCTGCTACCGGGCATCCATCAGTCTGTAACATATTGTTTTTAACTCTACATATGTCTGTGCGTAATACTATTATTTTTATTGTGTGAAATTAACAGTATACTGTAAAGTATTTCTTCTAAAATTTTCACTCTGAAGTTCATTAGTCGCATTTACTGCACAATCATGCAGTTTCAAACAAAATAAATCCCTATTTACATTAAGTAGATAGTTATTTAAAAACTCCAAGGTATTCCATAGGTTTTACAAAATAAAAATTTTAAATATTTATGTTCCAAGGAATATATATCTCTCGTTAACATTCTGTCTGATCCAACCCTTGGGTTTTGTGTGTGGAATGCCTTTTTTATAAATAAGCCTCATTAGAGGTCAAATGCCTCACACAACAAGCGAGCCCAGAGCCCTTGGCCCCTGTTGTGAATTTTTTTAATACTATTGGGGTGTTGGCCCCTAGTAGTAATAGAAAATTCACAAGGGTTGTTTTATTTTCAAATTATGCATATGCGATGCTGGACTCAAAATGTTAGGAGTTCTGGCCTTGGAAGGGAAACTGTGCTGATAAGGTTTAAACTGCTTTTTACTCCTTCTTGTTCCACTGTACATTTTTCTGTCTTCAGAATCATTTAAAAATTATTTTATATTAACTGAGTAATAATTTTTTCATTAATTCTAATCATGTCATATTACTTTTATTTATTTGAATTCAAAACTTTGTTAATTGTAGATGCAAACAATGGATGAGGATTGTGATTTTGGTGTGATTTTGATGAAAGCTCCAGAGTAATGTCTTCCTCTTCAACAAATTAAGTGAAATTAAAAGTCCTTCATTAGTATCTTCTGCTGTGAATTTCAGAAGCAAGCTGTTCGTTTCGGCAATTTTGTTCCTCCCAGCATTTAAAATTTGTTAATATAACTTATTTTGATGAAAGCTCCTGAGTAATGTGTCTTCCTCCTCAACAAATTAAGTGAAATTAAAAGTCCTTCATTAGTATCTTCTGCTGTGAATTTCAGAAGTAAGCTGTTTGTTTGGGCACTGTGTTTCACCCAGCATTTAGAATTTTTTAATATATCTTATTTTGATGACACCTGCTCAATAATTTGCCGACTTCTTCAACAAAAAAATGAAATTTAAAGTCCTTCATAGGTATCGCCTGCCAACAATTCCAAAAGCAAGTTCTTCATTTCTACTCTGTGTTTTTCATACAGACTTTGTCATATCTGTATTTTTTGTACAAGTCCTTTCAAGATTTGTATTGTTGCCATGTTTACCCCTTTCGGCAATATCTCATGAAAGTTTGTGATCGTCGCTGTGTCACATAGCTTTTATCCATTGTACATGTGTCTTGTTTTGAAGACTTTTCTCATCGTATGGTAAGTATAGTCTCTTTTTAATTTTAATCTAAATATATAATTAAATAATTTTAAGTTTTCTATTCTGAAGCATATTGTGTCAGCATATTTTATTGTGTTGTACTTTAGGAAAGTTCTACATGTAAAAGGTCAAACATAAATATTCGCACATACGGAGGAGACTGGAGTGGCTAAAGCGCCCCTAAAGTCGGAGCATTAAATGTGAAAAGCTTTAAAAATCAAAGTTTGTCGCTAATGATTTAAAATATTTTATTTTTTAATTTATATTCAAACTTTTTTCTAAAATAATCAAAGGAAATATGTTGGTCTTTAACTAAATAGTGTGTGAAATGCAGTTGAACTTGGTTCAGAGTTGGCAAGTTTTTGATGCATGACAGTTTTTGACGGTTTTAACCATGGTTTAAACTGTCACGTCAAAAACCTTAAATATTGCACTTTAAAATACATGCAAATTACATATATTAATTTATTTTAATACAATTACAAATATTAATTGATTGTTATTGATTATTAATATTAATCTACTACAAATATTGACTGCAGTAAAAATACTAATTGATCTCTTCAAAATTGCACACATTGTGAAATATTGTAATATTAACTTTTAAGAAAAATTGTAAACATCTTTTATACATTTTTTTATCAAGCATGTTGTCTAGAAACAGAAAACAGAAGTGAAAAGTAGTTTTATTACATATCTAATACGTTCAAAACATCATTCTTGCTGTTATAACATTAAAATTCTAAATCAATGTATCTGCATCAAAAATTGGGACTGTCCTTAACATTTTCCATGGCTTGTAAGTTTCCCACATATAAAATACCAATACCATTTTGTGATAAATTTCAATGCTGCATTACATTTAATACATTGGTTACATTCAATAAATTGGTAGTCTGTATTGAATGGGTTCTATTTTGAGTGGGAAACTTTAGTATACTGATAATTAAAGGTGTTGATCTTTATTTCATTTTATTTTAATGACTGAAATTATTATGTTATTTGTTTTTGCTTGAAACCCTTTCAATTTAGGTATTTAGATTAAATCAAAATAAGTTTAACATTTGCTTCTACAGGAAATGTTTAGCCATACTTGAGTTTGAAATTTTTGAAAGACTGCTCAACATTATTTATATAATAACTCTCCCTCCAAATCATATGTATATATACTACTGAATAAATTAAATTTTAAAATTTTTATCCTATAAATGGTATTTATTTATTTATACAAAGAAATGCACACTACAGACAATAATTAATGAGCCCAATAATTGTCATTTGTTGAGAAATAACTGTCAGTTTTCAATATAATAATTATTTTTCAATATAATTAACTTTAATTATGTTTTTAGTTTAATGCAAAATGAAAATATACTGCACAATTAGTTTACATATTGTTCTCTTTCTTTTATGGATTAGTTTTGTGTTGTTTTCCTTGAATAACTTAAAATAATAGTCTATGTATTAGTACATGTATAATTACAGTACTATAGTAATTAGTTTTTTCCAGGTATTATGTAATTAGTTTATTACAGTATTGTGTTTGTGTGAACAAGTTCTATTAATCGTAACTAAGGAGGTTTTTTTTTGTTTTTGTTTTTTTAAGTAAGAAAATTTTTTTTTACACACACAGCTGTTCACCTTCACCATTATTTCATTTAGTTTTGATTAGTCGCAAACATGATTACAGAATATGCCCAATACTCTGAAATCCCCCATGTATAAATAAGATTTGCATTGTATATTTATAGATATTCTGAGATGCTGTGTATGAACTTCCAAATGCATCTGTGTAATTTTTTATAAGGAAATTCTGTATTTTTGGTATTTTATCCTTGTCAATAATAATAAAACATGATGTTTACTGTTATAAAAAGCTCTTTTCATAACAGTGTCTGTTGGTAAAGTTTTGTATGCTTCTTAATTTCAATCAATGATTTGTTATATGTATGTATTAGATATTGGCTATATGTAAAAATGTCAGTAAATAAAGATTTGTCGGTCTTTTTAAATCTGCAGTTTTGTATTGTATTTATTACTTTTTCAATTATTGTATTTATTACTTTTTCAATCAAACAATTTTTTAAAATGTAAGTATTTAATTATTTAAAAAAATACTTTTATTTTGAACTGAAGTATAATTGCTGTTTAAATATCGCTATTTAAAAATTAGCACAAAAATTAATTTGGATAAAAAAATTGTCTTCACTGGTGAATGCTGGAAAAGCAAGTGCCCGGCTGTTTTTTTTTTTTTTTTTTTTTTTTTTGGGGGGGGGGGGGAGATTGTTGATCATTTTAGTAAGATTGCATTTTATTATTTTTCTTATGAAATGCGGTGTCATATCATCTTTATTTAAGTAATACGCTCATTAGTAATACCGCGAATGTCTTGAGTATAAAAAGGAAGTATGGGGAAAGAGAGCTCGCGTTTCAATAGCTCACTCACTCAAGGTAGCAAGCAGACGACCAGAAACCAAAACCGGTTTGTTTACCGAAATAGTTCGGTACCACCTCGCTATGAAGCGAAGTGGCGCTAGTACCGATGATTTCGGCGACCGGAATGTAACACTGAGTGCGCATGCTTACCGCATATGTGCTTTGGGCGCATCGTTTCGGCTCCAGGGAGACGTAACTATCGCCATCTAGCTCTGGCGGAAAGTCCACTAGCAGAAAAGCAAACCGTACAGGGGCAAGGATGCTCTCGGATCTCCTCTCCGCTCAACTCGCGCATGCGTACTAATCATTGCGAGGTCTTCCGCGCGATTCCCTCCTTCCTTCAAAACGACAACATCGTGGATCGTACGCCGCCATTAATTATTAAGTCTTATCAAAATGGAAAAGAAGAAACAATCTTCAATTCATCTAATACGTAAGTATATCTTGTACGTTCTTTAACTGACATTTACATAATTTGTTTATATTGATTTATGTATAATTTGTTTATATTGATAATTGTTTTTTAATGTTACCGATGCAACAAATATGCTGCACTGCAAATCAAATCAATATGCTTTCGCTGCGAATAGTTTTATCTTGATCGCTTCTACAACTGTGTGCTTTTGTCAGCAGTTATTAATTTATGTTTGCAATATTTCGTAAGAGAAAGTAAATCCGTTTGCTGTAGTGGCCATTATGTGAAACATGCTTGTATATTTTTATTGTTTGTATACATTAACAGAGCGATTTTTGTAGTACAGTATGGAACCTGTTATCCGGAATGGTTGGGACCGGGTGTATTCTGGATAACTGGTTGGGGATTAACATGATATCTACTGATTTTATTGGTAGCATAAATGTTTCTCTCTATTTTTGATTAGAATTAAACATTAATTGCATTTAAATGCATTTATGGAGCATTTAAAGAACTAGTCTGTTGAGCAACATTGATTGAAGGAAGTCTTCTCCATTGCATCTTTCTAATGATAAGAGCAAACAGGTTAAACATGGGTTTAGTAGTTGTTTTTAGTGTGCACAAGCAGAGACAATTAACATTATAATCACTTTGGCTTTCCTAAAACTTACTACGCTTAAACCGTGTTATAATGAACTTCAGGAGAACAAAAGTTATGTTTGCTACACCCATTATCGGAACTGCTAAGAAATGAAATAGTAAACTTCATTGATACAATACAATAATTGGATTTTTTAAATTTAAAATCAGCAAATCATTATCATTTATCAAAATATACTTAATTTTGTATGGAAAAGCAATGCGTAAAAGCTCATATTCTTAAGGCTTATTCTGAATGTGAAATACACATCTAGAGGCGTTATTGTGTTAACTGGTAAACTGTAGTTCGTTATATACCGGGTTTGCTGTAACAGAGTTCGGCTATACAGGCAAGATCAGAAATGATGATATATCATATTTATAATAGCTATCTCATATAATGAAATATGGTTGAGAGAGAAACTACTATTGTTTTATCTTCAGTGTGCTCATTTCCTATTTGTTTACAAGCAGCCGATCACCGTCAAGAAAATTCTTCCATCATAGTCAAAACAGACATAGTCAAAAATCCATTTTCCATAGTAACGGCTGTATTAAATTAAAAAAAAAAATTGTATTGCAAAAGTCGTTTGGGCAACAAACTGTACTTGGGGGTGACCAAAATAATTTCAGAGATTGCCCGAGGGTAGCACAAAAAGAAAACAAAACACAGGATTCTACCCTTGGTTATATACATTGCGGATAAAAGTTATTTGTGAAAATGTTTCATGTTAATGTACGAGCTATTTTGCTTCAATATTGTCATTTCTAAAACTTTTGTTTTGACTTTACGCAATATTAATTAGTTTTTCTTTCTACAGAAAAAAGAAGTCCTCCCATGTTAAGTATGACCTTTGTGACACAGCTAGAGTGAAAGACCCTGAAGACTAATATCATAGGTTTCCAAAAGACCCAATAATGTAAGTGTTAATTTTAGTAAGAGTATACCATGTGTTACTCATTTTGTAATGAAGCTATCAACAAATTCTTTATGTATGGTAATGTACAATGTAGGGATGCACCGAATATTCGGTTGGTATTCGGTATACTGCCTATTCGGCCAAATATTTAAATATTCGACAACCAAATAGTAAACAAATTTAAGTATTCCTCAATCAGTAAACAAATACATATTTTTTATATAATGAATGAAAGATATAGTATAGTACCATAGTACTAAATTGATTCAAGTTGTTACTTACTAATATCACATGTGAATAAGCGTTAGAAACCTGTATAAAGTCCTCCTACCAAGGCACCCCCATCCTTGGTAGATAGTCCTAGCATAGTGTTCCACAATCACACAAAAAACCAATATCCCAATGAAATTTGTTTTAATGTAAGAGAAAACACTCCGATGTTAAATTTGAATTTTGTTGCTTTTCAGTTTTTCTGAAATCTCATGACGCATTACATTAACCTGTGCTATTACTAACTGATTTAAATTTGAAACAGTAACCAGGAAAAAAAAGAAACTCATAACATTAAGTATTCATAACTATGTGAAGTCTATTAACTGCTAATATTTTAAATAAAATATGTAGGTAAAAAAAATTACCAGCATTTCACTAATATTTAAAAAAGTTATTAATAATATATAAAGGAAACACACTTGGATATTGAATTTTGCAGCATTTCAGTTTTTGAAGTTTTACACCATATGAAACATTTTTTAAGAAAAAACTAATTAAATTAATCATTGTAATCAAAGTTTAATAAATTTTAACCAAGTATTCGGTATTCAGCCGAATATCCGGTTAGAATTTTAACCGAATATTTGTTATTGGACAAAATGTGGTATTCAGTGCATCCCTAGTACAATGTAAATCATGGAAATTTTCTTAGAAATGATTGCAATTCTTTGCCCACAACATTTTTCGGTTTTACATACAACCAAACATGAACTATTACACACAATGAAGAAATCCTCCAGAAAATCTCTTAAAGAGTAATTTTTTTTTCTAAATGAATCCAAAATAGCAATAATACTTTGAAGATTTTTTTTTTATATAAACTATAAAATTACAAAACAAATTAAAATATACAGTAAAAGACAATGAAAGGTTGTTTTAATTGATTGTATTTTTGTGAAGGGGCCCTTTAATTGGTTATAATTTTGTGAAGGAATTTTAGTCGATTGTAATTCTGTGAAAGGGCTGTAAAACAGACCTACACTTTGTATGTGTTGATCCCTGTCTGTACCCAATAAAGTTATTCTATTCTTTTTTGCAGGTCCAATAAATGAGCTGAAGTGTCCGGAAAGGAGTGGGTTATTTCATCATCCCTCCATGTGAGATACACCAGATTCTGGGTCTGTTCTGAACATTTTTCAGCAAGCAACTATTCCAACACCATGATGCTGATTCTGACAGATATAATTTGATGCCACACCACTGTGAAATTTCGACTTCAGATGATGAAGTGCCATCCATTAGTTCTAACTCTGTGTTTACTGATGTGCTGAATGAAGTTGTTTAAATTTTACTCCAGGTAAACTCAGCGATTTATGTTTCGAAAAAAGCTTGTGAGCAATTTAAGTGCAATGTTTGTAAAAATGATTTGATTGGTGAGAAAGAACTTTCAAAAAGTACAATGTTTTTATATTTCAAAAATTACAATATTGTTAAAAATGAGTTTATTGAGTTTGAAATTCATAAGTATTATTCCTCAAATGTTGTTGGTACATTCTTTCAGACTTTTTCTTTTTTTGTCAATCTCATCCCTGACTTTCTGGAAAATAGTAGTGCAATATTTATATTTCTTACTCCAGTTTCTTTTTTCGCATATATTTTTTTACTATGATATTGTTAAAACAGTGCATTACTTACAAAGCTGTATTACAAAACTTATTCAAAAGTAAAATTATCAAAAAGAAACAGCCATAGCAAAAATTATTTGTTTTTATTTTCAGAATTACTTAATGCAAGAATGTAGAAGCATTAAATTTTATTTTTATATTAGGAAATGTATTTACTATTATACTTAAATATATATATCTCTATATTTATTTCTTTCATTTTGGCACATGGTAGTTAATGGAATATATACTGTGTAAAAAAAAACAATGTTATTTTATCTTAACATAATTAAGAGGGTATGTCATTAAGTAAGCCACATATGCATGTGGCATAATGCTCAGTTAGAAATAAATCTATTCAAAGAACAGCGATAGATGACCAAACTTAGCTCAGCATGATTTTCTCATCTGTTTTTGTCTATTGATGCAACAGCTTGGAGGCAAGAACCAAATGATAAAAAAAAATTGTAAATAATTATGGCATTCAGTGTAAGGTGGTATTATGAATGTCATAGCTAAATTTATGCAGCTAGAATATGGGCTGAAGTGCACATAAACATTTGTAGGGCCTGTGTTAAAAAATAAAATTGTTTCCAAGTGTTTGTCATCATAATTTATTTTTCCTTATAATTTAGAATTTACAGTCACACAATATGATAGAACTTGCATCATTTTACTTAATGACTTTCCATCATATTTTCTTTTTCATATTAAATAGCTGCCAACTTGTAAGAATTTACAAAATGTACAAATGTTTATTTTTTCCCTTGTTTTATACTAATGCACTATACTAATGGATCACAGTATAAATATTTTTTGTTGATAAAAATCTTTCAAAGCGACAGATGTTAAAATTTTCCTTTTGCATTTTAATTTAAATGATTTTGAGTGTGATGCAGAGAGTCAAGAGTTTAAAAACTTACTACTCAGTAGTTGCAGAATTTTAAGTGGCAACCTTATTAAAAAAATTTTAAGTAACCGAAATAAATTAGTTTTGTTTTCATTATTTTTGTTCTTATAACTTTCACTTACGTAAAATTTTACAGTAATTTGTAATAATTGACAGATTTCTCTTCAGAGATCTGTGAAAAGAAACGTATCGTAACAGTTGTGCTGTAAATACATAAATTATTTACAGAAACATAGTTTGTTGTCTTGTTTTACAAAGCCTATTTTAAATTTGTTAAACTCAGCTACAATTCTACTTGAAATTTTGTTGCTTGTACAGTTATTTGAATTATCTGTTTTCTGTATTGACTATCCAAATAAAATATAGGTGAAACTTTATAATGTCTCATAATTCATTTTTGTTATTTGTTATTGTTTTAACATATAAACATGCAGACTGATTATATAAATAATTCCAAGAAAGGTCTACCAATTTATTACATATATAAGGCCCAATTAATTAGTTTTCATTTATCTTAAAATAATAATAATAATTTAAAATTGATGATGTACAAAAAATACATTAAGTTTATGCACATTCACACTAATAACTTCTAACTACGTTTTTTGTGCTACTGTTTGAAGAAATTATCATCCATATTTATATCTTTTAAAAATAATTGAAGTTTTCGTATACACTTTTCTTTACATAATGCAGTATTCTTCAGCAGAACAAGTCTTAAATCATAACAATACCATAATTATAACCACATTTAAGGACAAGTTTGGCATCTAAAATTATTATGCTGATGCCACATTTTAAATTATTTTACTGGGTGTTTTGAATAGTGAATTATGAGAGTAAGTATATCTTTTTCTTATTTCAGCATACATGGTAGTTATTAGTAAATATTAAATATAAAGTTCAACTTATTTCCCAATTGTTGCAATAGAATATACACATTTATTTTAAAAGTGATGAGCACAAAACAGTAGTCCATATCACATTATACAAATTTTTATTTTATTATTATTTTTTTTTAACACTGTATTTTTACCCTAAAAGTATAAACTTAAACAATGATATAAATTCCTGATTAAATCAATATTATTTCACTGATCCTCATCTGATTTTATGATTAAAATAAGTTTAAACAGCTATTCTCATTACAAAATAATAATAATAATAGCAACCCTTGCTTCAAGTTCAAATTACCCCCAAAAGTGTTAATTCAAACAACTGGATTTGGATTAAATCAATATTCAATATTATTTCATCGATTGTTTCCTGAATTTATATTTAAAAGAAGTTTAAGCAGCGATTCCCGTAACAAAATAATAATTAAAATAACCTAAGTTTCATAAATAATTTTTCCCCCAAAAAGTGTAAACTAACAATAGTCTAACTTTAATCACACTTGTGATTGAACTTTAATCATAATATTATTTCGCCGATCGTTCAGCGAATTTATAATTAAAACAAGTTTAAGCAGCGATTCCCGTAACAAAATAGTAATTAAAATAACCTAAGTTTCATAAATAATTTTTTTCCCAAAAGTGTAAACTTTAACAATGATCAAACTTTTTTACACCAATATTATTTAGTTGATCGTTACCCGATTTTATAAATGAAAGCATTTTAAACGGCGTTTCTTCATTAAAGGGGGGGGGGGAATAACTCCCAGCTAACTCAAAGCAAAGGCGAAAATAGTTTCGGATCTGCGTTTGAGCCCTGTAAAGTTGTTTTTTTTACCACCACGGTTTCCGCCAACGCCGCGCATGCGCGCGTTTCTGCTCTTACATTATCCCTATGAGAGTTGGACTTCTTCACGCAGTGGTTATTTATATTCTTTGCTTTGGGGCTGGGTCATTCGTTTGAGGGATAGCTTGCCGCTTTGAAGCAACTGACCACCCCCCACGGAGGTTGCTCGTGACGTCACCTGGTTCCCTCCGGATGGGAGATAAGATAAGAGAAAAAGAACTTTCTTCTGCATTTACACAACGCGTCAGTACTTACGAGAACTAGACGAGAGTTTTTTCTTTTTTTGCGTATTATTGATTCACCAATAATTAATTTCTTAACTTTACCAGCATTAAATGCACTTTTAGAAATGCCATCTTGTGCTGTTGCGACTTGTCGTAATACGTATCGTAATAAAGAAAAGAAAGTTTTATTTCATCGGTTTCCACAAAACTTGGAATTGCAAAATGAATGGGTCCGCAGATGTAAGAGAAAAGACAATGTTAACCCCAAAAATGCTCGAATGTGCAGCGAACACTTCGAAGAAAGCCATTATATTGATGACTTACAAAACAGACTTTTAGGTCTGCCGAAGAGAAAAATATTAAAAGATACTGCTATTCCTACTGTCAATTTACCTTCTTTTAAATTGGAAGAAAAAACAACTGCTAGA
>JAWZYV010018809.1:0-27137 GCA_038373885.1 Cheiracanthium punctorium | reverse complement strand
TATAAACTTTGCTGCATTGAATTTAAATTAAATATATTTAAAATGTATCTGCAATATCGAGCGCCTTGAAAATATTCTTCATATCGTACAAGTAAATATTTTTGCCGCATTTACCTCCCCCCCCCCCAAGTTTGTCCATAGGCAATCTTTAATACATCATAGCTGGATATTGGGTATATCTATTAGAAGTCCAACATAAAATAGATTTCTCTATTAGAAATTTGAGGTGTGATCTCTCTAATGAGTAAATAACATCTATAATATACAGGTATCTGTATATATGTAGCATAGTTATAATAATTAAACTTCCAGAAGATCTTAAAGATCCAGAATATCCCAAAAATGGCTATCTATTTCATATTCAAAATATCCAAAGATCAGAAATTGATACTTATTTCATATCCAGAACTTCTTAGATATCTATTTCTGGGCTATCTTGGATTATTGTCATGTTCAGAATGATCCATAACAGCTGGAAAATAAATTTTACGTAGCTCAATGGTACAAGTAATATCTGACCCCATGCATTTTTAGATTCTTGCTTTCATTCCAGTGAGTGAAATGTGGACTGTTGACACAAAACATACAGTATTTAAAATAACAGCCTATTCTGAAATTAAACAGATTAAGAAGGAGTACAGAGTTTCATTTTAATAATCAGATGATGGCATCACTAAAAGGTACCCCCAAGAGTTCCACATGGTTACTAAAACAAACCTCCATAACCTCTAGATCTATTTAGTTACAGAATTCGTTAACAGTTTATGTTTTGTTTGGTTAGTCAAAACGTAACAGGAATAGAAGTGAAAGTTTCAAAATGCTTGGAGGTGATCTGTATAGCCATTGAGCTATGTAAAAATCCATCAGCAGGAGATTTATAAGAATTTTCTTTGTCTGCAGTACTATAACTTCATTTGAGGTAATCTGTGATCAAACAAGAATAGAAATAAGAGTTTCGGACATCCACATTACTCAACAGTGTGCAGAAATATTTGATATGTTCAATGTTACCTTTTCTCCTGCTGAAATAAAAAATCCCTGAAAGCTTATTTTTTACTTATGGTACATTTCAGAACAACTTTCACTTACAACAGTATTAACAAAACAATAAAAATAGTTCATGATAAGATATTTATATAAAATCAAAAGAATACTAATAATTTTGATTTTTAAATAGGTTTTATTTTAAGCATAATTTATTCAAACTTTCTTTTCAACTTTATTACAATTAACAAGTCTTTTTTTTAAATTTTAAATAAATAAGAAATGAACAGGATTGAATTGTTATCGAAAAGAAATTATTTGAAATTAAATTTCAGTCATTTATACGAACAAATACAAGAATTATGAAACACGAAAATAAGTTAAAAGAGCAATAGCTATCCTTTAATTGAAAACCAAAAAAAATAAAATAAAATAAATAAATAAACTAATTGTTGGGTAAATCAAAAATATAAATATATCTGCTGATAATCTCTGTTAATGTACATATCATGTTTGGAAATTTAAGAGAATACCTATTTTTCTATTCTTTCCCCTCCCCCCAGAAAAAGGAATAAAATATTTCTAAAATGGAAACTACTTTATATTGATTGATTTCTTTTTTTGTGAAAAGGGGTAAAGAAATATTTTTGTGCAGGCCAATACATAAACAATATAAATCAAAACCAATTATTTCATAATTCCCCAACAATGCCCATTTTGTTGAATACACCCAACATTTTTGTCTTGTCCAAAAAACATTATTTAAGGTTTAGAGGCATGAGCAAGAATACAGGTTAGAATCCTTAAAAAGTTCACCACCCAAGTCAGCCCCCCCAAGAAGACACCCCTCTTGTAGACTTGCCATAACGCAAAGAAATAATTGAAGTTTAGAGCATGAGGGTGAACCATATTAACCTCCATAGATAATGTCTGGGTGAGGGGGGAGGGTGGTGATTCAAAGAAAAAGATTTTTTTTTTCACCTCTTAAAAAACCAAATTCCTCTTCTGAACATAATTTATACATACTTCAAAATAAAAGCCATTTCTTAATTTTTTAATATATATACACATTCCTTTATTTATTTATTTTTAAGTGTGATTTTATTTATTTCAATTTCACTTTTACAGCAAAATAGCTACAAATTACTTAATCTTTTAAAAACTTCAAATTGAAAAAAAAAATTCTTTTAATATAGATTTTATGCAAGAATTATTATACTATTGAAAACAGATTTAGAACAATAAATGAAAGTAAAGCCAGAAAAACTCATTAGTATGTTAGAACAAAGTTCAATTAATACGAGGGCCAAAAAAAAAAGAAAGAAAAAACAGTTAATAAAAATATATAAGCAAAGTCTTAATAAAAACATGAGTAATGGAACTTCCAAGTCCAGAGTAGTCTTCAGCCTAGCAAATTTTAGTTTACGATGCGTTCTAAATTTAAAAAAAAATTTAAACTATTACAGAACTGCAGAAGTAAAAAATAGCCTACGAATTGAAAAAAAGTGGAAGATATCTCTTATTGAGACTCATGCAGGTTTGAATGAATTATAAAAGCAATGGCAGTGAACACACAACAAATTATTACAAATTTGGTTTAATTGTATTACATTGTTACATTTATATAAAATACAATCACTGGATTCAATATGAGTACTTCAATACTATTTCACATTCAGGGATTCTTCTAACAGCATCTGGAAGATAAAAATTATGACTTCAACAAGTAATTACAGAATTAAAAGTTAAAACATAACTGCTATTCTATCCTAATAAAAAAAGGGTACCCTCCCCCCTCCCCATAATTTGAATAAGACTGAAGAAAGGCTCAAAATCAGAAAGAGTTGGCAGCTAGAATATACTAGAGCATAAACTAGATCTATGTTAAATACATACAAAATAAAATTAGTTAAAATTAGTTTTGTGTGTACATGGATTAGTGTCAAATTTAAATCTCCAACTAAAGCACAGCTTAACACTTTCAACTAGGTGATGAATTTACAGAGGAATAAGTCAGCAGATCTTTTCATTTGATTCAGAAAACATTTTGTTTATAGTTTCACTAAAATCGGAGGATAACTTTATAATAAAAAGTCTGCAAATCTACATACATTTTGGAACACCTTTAGGAGCAGGTTAAATACAATTTTGGAACAGCACAAAAGCATACCGAAAAATGGTAATAATAAATACTTTCTTATTACCATTTTTCATATTACCATATTTATGTATGGTAATAATAAATACTTTCAAGTAACATTTACATATACTGTAACCTTCTGAGTAAGAGAGGGAAGGGAAACAGGGTTCCTACTGTTAAAATTGTACAAATTATGAATAAATGAATAAAATAAAGATGTAGAATTTAAGCTGCCTTTTACATTTTAATTTTGCCACTGAACATAAAAGCAAATGGAAAAAAACTGCAATAAAACCTAAATATAGCAGCTCAAAAAAAAAAAAAAAGAAAAAAAAAAAACTTAATTTTACAGATAAGAAATGCTTGTACTGTTTTATAAAATAATCTGTTCTCTATGTTCTATTAATATTAGAATATACTGATATGCAAAGTGATTGAGAGCACAAAATACTTTATTAAAAGTAAGGAACACATTGTAGGATTTACTTCACAAAATTTTATTTTGTGAGGTAAATCCTCTGAGGTAACACAAAAAAGAATAATTGGGGACAGTATTGAAGCAAAAATCCCATATCAAAGCAATTTGGAATAAAATTATCCCTGAATCACAGTAACCTGTGCGTAATAACAAACATCAAACTAATAGTGACAAAATAAATATTAAACACATTACTTACTATCGGTGAGTTAAATTTGCAAATTATTACAAATTAAAAAATAGAAAATATTCAGGACTTGTAGTATATTTTAGGTACATCAAAAATTGAGTAAAAAATAAAGTGATAACTTTGCAATAAAAACTTTTCATGCACAGCAAGTAAAATATCATCAAATAACAACATTCTTAGCAAAGATCACATCTATATGTGGAAGATAAACAAAAGAAATAAATAATTAAACGGAAGTTTGAAAATACTTTTCATATCCAGTCTGGTAAATTACAAGGATTCAATGCTCAGAAGTGTAGCTAGAGGGGGACATTTGTCCCAGGGCATAGGATCCAAAAGGCACCAATTTGTATATAAAACTTTTTCCAGCGCATTTTGGTAAACAGGAAGTGATGCAAATTTGTTCTCGGGCACTGAAAATTCTTGCTACACCTCTGAGTACTGACCCCAATTAATTACCTAGATCTTCTTGAAGTCAGTTAAAAACTAGACTAAAGATATTTTTGAGTAATATTCAAATATACATATGACAACATGTGAACACTGACAAGGTTATTGCACTTTGTTAATACTGCAGGCTTAAAAAATCTGAATTTACTAAGGAAGTAAAGTTTACATTTACATATTGTATTAGTAAAATTAAAAAATAATATATTTCATCTGTTTTTACCACTAATGGTGGTACATGTAATATGGTGTCAAAACTGGTAGGCTAGTTTTCGATTTGGTTTGTACCAAAGTACAGATATGAGATTAACAAAAAAGGAAAAAAAGTCTGAAAGAATGTCCAAACAACTTTTGAGCAATTATACTTATGAATTTCAAGAGCAATAAATATTTTAATTTTTATTGATACTAAATCTATCTTACTTATATACAATTTTGCCTTACTGAAAAATCAGAAAATTTTTGAAAAAAATGAAAAAACTGAATTCTTTATAAACATTGAAAAAGGTCTGAATATTAAACTAAATTCTTAAATCTCATCTCTGAAAGTAGCATTTTACAGTTTACATTTTAAACAACAACAGCAGTGACAACATTAATAATAATAATAATAATAATAATAATAAAAGTTACAGGAGTTTCAAGGTTTTAATTACAACATATTTTTAAGAGGTAGTGAGGGTGCAGAGTAAAAAAATTAATCTGAAGGGACTAAAAATTGATTTTTATACTTTATTTCATTGTTACTTCATAAAAAGTTGCAAATAAGACTTGATTTTGCAAGCAATTTATTAACTTGGTGTCAAATATGCAACTTGACATAAAAAATTTACATATAATAGAGATTAAATAAATGACAGAATATAGCATAACATAAAATGATATACTAAAGAGTTGCCTGGGTCAAATGCTATAATAAAGAATACCACATTGAATTTTACTGTATAAATATTTATTGTTTTACTCATTGATGTAACTTTACCAAAAGTTATACTTTTTTTCTTTTAAGAACAGCCCTAATAACTTTCTCAATTTACATGAAATTTATAAAATTTAATACACTAACAGTTAGTGACTAAATTTATAAAATTTAGTCACTAACTGCCCCAAAGTAACATCACTTTAGGGAAAAAAAACATATAAATCAATTTGGAAAATAAGAAAAAAATAAACTAAACTAAAAAGTAAACATCTCAAAAAAAAAAAAAAAAAGTTATTGACAATTATGAAATTATGCGATACAAGCTTTGAAAAAATTAGACCGCAGAGATCAAAAGTATGCAGACTTTGAACTAGTAATTAAGAACATTTAAAGAATAAATAAACAAAAAAAAAAAATATGAATACCACTTATAATGCCAATAGTTTCTTCTCTTTTACAGCATGCCACTGACAAAAATTCAATGGTTTTCCACAGGACCAGTTCAGAGTACTAGAAAATAAAAAGATAATAAAGTGATAAACAGCCAAAATCAATCAGTTTTTCTTGTAACATATTTTATTCATCACTTGTCTCTGCAAGCTTTAAAGACAGGCTTCTCAAAAACTCGGTATAATTCAGAATGCTTCTTCATAGACAACATGATGAACTTTTATAGAACAACAAAACTGCAGGTCTTATCCCATTTTTAGGGAGAAATTCACGAAAGTGGAAACTGTATTTGATGGCTAATTCTCCCTCTATTTTGGACAATACAATATGTTATAAATTTTTCTCTGAGTATTTCACTTCTATAAATTAACCATTTGTATTGCCATAAATAGAGCTTGTGAAGAGAAATTCTGATTTTTCAAATTTCTGACATAGTTGAATTCTTTTAAAACCTGTTCAGAAATTGCATTATTTCTTGTAAAAAAAAAATAATAACTTGATTGAAACATTTTGTTTCTACTCAGTGAGACACTTAATGAAACACAATTTTTGTGAGAAATCTACTACCCATCTGATTCAGTGCTTAAGATATACATTCTTCTAAAATGGGATGCTTTGCAATGCAAATAATAATAATAATATAAAATTCACACAGACATGTGTATAAGGAACATTTATAACATATGATATGAATATAAAATTAACTCCCAAATTTAAAAATACACTGAAACAGTAAATAATTAAAAATAAATACATACTTATATCTAAAGACATCCAAAGTAGTATTCACCCTTATCAAAGGTTCTTGAAAAATCACCCAGTCATCGCTGTTATTAACTCTCCTATATTTCAAGAAAATGAGTATTCAGTACATAAAAAACATTCTAAAAGTTTCGTTTTCTAAAGCAACCAATTTATATGAATATTCATTTATTATCAATTTATATATATTTAACTAATGACCACCCAAGGTAGGAGTCTTCAGTAAAAATTTACATTTAAACATTATCACAAGAACAAATGATTCGGTGGTAGATCGAGGGGTAATGGGATGAGTGGCTATAGGGCTTCAGTCCCCCCCCCCCCAATCTCAAATCCAGGCAGCAATTACGACATAAAGTCGCTTGAGTCAGAAGTATGGGTCTAAATGGGGGCCCCCTTACATTTTGTTTCTTCACCGACTCTGACAATTGTCTTTCTGTATTTTCCACAGTATTTACCCGCTTGCCCATGATAATCAGGGAACAATCATATTACATTAAATTTTTCAGTAATATTTGACTTATTTATTAAGATATATTTTTCAGTAATATTTGACTTATTTATTAAGATATATTTTTCAGAAATTTGTATATGAATGCATTTAAAATTATTTCAGATTTTAAATGCAAAAATAATGTGTAACAGATAAACAGTGATAATTCGCAAGTAATAATATATTAAGATGCTAACATATCAAAAATATATACTTGTGCAATATATATGAGGAATATTTGAAATATACATTCAATATTGTGGATACATTTTAAATAAATTTAATTTAAATTCATTAAGATTGACAATATAATGGGTAAATATTAATTTGCTACAATTTACATTAGTATTTATTTCCAATTTAATGATAATATTGAATAATTAAGTATATGAACATGAAAAAATAAAAATACTATAAAATTAATTACTTGTCAATATTAGGAATACATTAGAAATATTACCAATGTTTACCTAATATTGTGGATACATTTTAAATACATTTGGGCTAAATATTAACTTGCTGCTATGTAAAAATACTGGTTTGGGTTTTCAATGTTTTACAATCCAGTGAGGGGCTATTTGAAAGTTTATTGGTAATGGAACTACTTCAGAACTACTTCCAAAATATAGGCAATATTGCAGATACATTTCATTTAAATTCAGTAGAAAAAGGATTAAAATTATTTTGAATTTTTAAGTAAATTTTACCAATATCATAAATTTATTTACCCTTAATGATACCCAGTAGAAGACCCAAACTCTGAAATCCATGCTGTCTGCTTTCTCAACAATGTCAATAAATAATGAAATCTGTTCTGCTACCTGCAAGTTCAGAAAACCACAGAATAATATTAAATACTTGAAAAATATAACATTAATGATATGGGTACCCATAAGGGGGGGCTCAAGGTAGGGAACTTGCTCCCCCCCTAGGAGAGGAGAGCAGGGGCAGGGACATACCCCAAAAAAAATCTGGGAGGGTCCAAAAATTTCGGAGGGGGTCCAAACGATGAAAAAGGCAGAAATTTTCACAAAAAGACTTCACCATTATTGCTTTGTTAATAAAAACTGAAATTTCGAAGGTGTTACAGACCCCCACCTCCCTTCCTGGGTACGTCCTTGGCCAGAGGGTGACTGGTGGGGCTTCAGCCACCCTCGAAATAAGTAAACATAAGAAATGGAGAAAATTACATATTCGTGGGTAATTTTGAAAGTTCAGCTTGAAATTTTTAAGGTTTAGATACGTCCCTAAGCCAAACTCACTCCACCCCCCCCCCACTTAAGTATGTTTTTTCAATCTGCAAAGATATGTTCTGATTAAATGAATTTAAAATGAAATATGCTAGATAAATTTTAAGTTTATGAACATTTCCTATGCAATATGTGAAATAACCTTTATTAAAAATGAAGTCTTAAAAAAATGCAACTCAAAGCATGGCTTTTTCCATAACATTACAGAAATAATTCAGCAATCAAAATTAATTGAATGTCAACAATATTATTTGAATTGTCTTAGACTGAACAAGTGTAAAGTAAGCTTTATTTAAGGGGAATAGATGAAGTGAATATTATCAAATACAATGAAGAACCGTTCTGATTATACCATCTTTAAAATAAAACAAACTACATTAAAATCGGCTCATCCATTTGGGATCTATTTTGCCACACACACATCCAACTTTTAGAAAAAAAAAACCAGGCATTTAGTATCTTAGAATGAAAATTTAATAAACTAAATTCATATTCTGAAAAAATTTAAGGACCCCTTAAAATGGGGTGTCTGGGGCATGTGCCCTCCTTGCTCCTGTGATAATCATGGTCTTATCATCACAGGATTTTCAGTAGTATTTGACTTAATTATTAAAATATATTTTTCAGCAATTTGTACATAAATGCACCTAAAATTATTTATCAGATTTTAAATTTTGAAATAATGTACAGTAGATAAACAGTCTTAATTCACCATTACTGTGATATTAAGATGCTGACACATTAAAAATATTTGTTAGTACAATATGAGGGAAATTTATAATATACACACAATACTGTGTGGATACATTTTAAATATATTTAATTTAATTCATTAACATGGACAATATAATGGATAAATGTTGCTAATTTTTACCAATATTAGTTTTTATTTCCAATATAATAACAATGTGAAGGATTGAGTATATTAGCATTAGAAAAATAATAAAATGGTATAAAAATATTTTTAAAAATTACTTGTCAATATTAAGAATACATTATAAATATTTCGAATTTTTACTTAATATTGTGAACACATTGTAAAGATATTTGGGCTAACTACTAACTTGCTACTATTAAAAACTTTATCAGTAATGGAATTACTTCAGAAACATTTCCAGTATATAGCCAATATTGTGGATATATTTCATATGTTAATTAAATTCAATAGAAAAAAATTAGCATTATTTTGAATTGGTATCTAGGCTAAAAGGTAAGTTTTACCAATTTGAGAATTTTATTTACCAATATTGATACACAAAAGAAGACATAAAATCTACCATACCAAAATCTGCAAGGCTCTAAAATTAATACTGTATTACTAAATTTAATATTGTAACACTTACCTTTATTACCAGTAATATTAAACTTATCCGTTACTATACTATTGAATTATCCTTAAACAGTATACAAACTTTTCAATTCCAAAAATCTCGCATTTAACACCAAAAACAATAACTTTTTTTCCGCGTTGAATCAGTTTACAAGTATCCCTTGTGTTTTTCGTGCTACTAATGAAAGCTCACACATTCTGAATCACCTGCTACTTTCAGCTGGTTTCCCTGATTTAAAAGTGGACTTTCCTGAGGCCATCTGGGGTGTTCGATCGTAAATTATCCACTTTACCATATGAGAGAGAGGTTTGTGTATGTGTAAAAAGTGGAGAGGGAAATATTACACCACAACAACAGAGCGGTTATTTTGATCTAACAACGTATATATGTATATTCTAAGCGTGAATCTGTGCTAGAATGTGCAATAAGATAAAATGATGCACGTAGACATATTGAAATTTAATCACAAAATATTTTTTTCCCACGTTTATAATTTATTTCAATATAAATTGCATACAATATATAATTGATCATTATTTTCTGCTTTTGATTTAAAATTTTGTTTATACTATTTGCAACAGGCGCGTATCCTTCCTAAAAATCTGACCCTTTACTTAGTTTAAAATTTGATACTGAGGCTACAGTTGAAACAGCTTGCTTACAATTTGATACACAGGTTAGAGCCCTCTCCACCCCCGAAATAAAATCCTGACTGCACCACCGATTTACAAACACGCATCAAAACATGCTCAAATATTATATACAGAAACAAAAAACGAATGCAAGATTTCAGCTATATAAGCATAAATAACATACTACGATCAAGTATAGAGACGGATTTAAAGATCAATTTCTCGGAAGGGTATAAAATTAAAAGAAGCAGGCTTGTTTAAGTCTTAAAAACAAAATGTATAGTAAAGCAAAATGTTAACCCTAACCAAAGCAATGTCTGTCGGAAGAGCTGGAGTCCTAATGGATCCGACACTGAATCAATGTATCTTATATGTTGTGAATTATCAAATTTTAAATAACATTTACAATAACTGAAAAGTTATAAGGTTTTACTTACTTGTGTTAGCTAAAAGTATTCCATTACTTGTATGCAGTTGGTACTTCGCAACTGCAGTCCAATTCCAATATGGCGTCGTTTGGGTATGGAAGCAACGCTCTCACTCCTGCTGAAGTGAGAGCATCATGGGAAAGGTGGTGACTCTCTCGCTAGAGTGAGCAGATAGCGCCTTCACCCTTACTCTAAGAGTGACATTGTCTCACTCTTGCAGTTAGGGTGACAGAATCCTATCGATGAAGAGTCATAATGCAGTTTTCTCACTCTTATCTCACTCTATCTGGGATCATTTGCCGGTGACTTTTTGTAAGAGTGACAATGTCACTCTAAATTTTTAAGAGAGTATACACACCAAAATCAATACCGGTCTTACGACGGTGGTTTATAACATATATACCCAATTTGAGGTCAATCGCATGCCCCGTTCAGGAGCTATCGTGTTCACTCACATACACACAAACACGCATATACACACACACACACACACACATACACACATACATACATACATCTCGTAAAAATAGCATAAATGAATTCAGAAGACCTCAAAACGTGTCAATACACCCAAATCTCGAATTCGAATTTTTTCATGATTACAATACTTTCCTTACATGGTACATGTTCGGAAAGTAAACATAAGCTTTAAACGTACAGATTTTCTTCAAAAGCTATATAACGTTGCACAACTCGGTAGAACTTAACTTTTTTGAACTATAAGCTTAAAACAAGAATAAAGTGACTGACTGAAAGTATTGGCCTAATGTTAGGATGCTTGATATCAGATGCTGTTTTTTTTTAATTATTAGTAAAGACTGCATGAAAATGTAAATGAAAAGCATTCCACGCTTTTTTCTTTTCGCTTTTTTAAAAAGAAGAAGAACAACAAAAAATCTTCTAAAGGAAAACAAAATCTATTTTTAGACGATAAGGACAAAAGTGCTGTTTTGCATAAAATGCATCGGGAAATCCTATTTATTTATAGTTATTTTTAATTTGTTTTTTTTCCAACTTGTCAAGATTAATTCCACGTCAAGAAGCAGGGTAAGAGACGATCCTACCCCCCTCCCCCCCCCCTTTAAGATGGAGGGTGGGGGTGAGGGGATGCACTGTTAAGCATGGGGCCGCTTATAAAAGAGATATATGTATGAACGATTGAGTACACACAAGGAGAAGAAATTATCAGTACCATTCTCCCTAAAGAGATTATTTGTTTTTAGAGAAGAAATTATATGCTTTTCTCTAATTAAGACTAGGGGAGGTTTTTTAAAAAAAAGAAAAGCTGAGATATGTTTTTTATCTGATAAAAAATTTAATCACGCAATTTAAAATTAAAGATCATTATTAAATTACGATGTCGATTCATGGTAAAAAAAAAAAAAAATATCAGTAACCTCTGTTATCGATATCGATACTAGTAATTGCTGATTAATAATTTCAAATGATTAATCGTTAACCGTGATCAAATATTAATCGTTAACCGGGATTTAATTTTTTTTTTTTTTAAACAGTGGCTTTCTTTCCCAATTTGCAACTTAAACAGTAAGTGAAAAAAAAAAATTTTTTTGTTTTTAAAAAAAAGAAAAGCTGAGATATGTTTTTTATCTGATAAAAAATTTAATCACGAATTAGCAATTTAAAATTAAAGATCATTATTAAATTACGATGTCGATTCGTGGTAAAAAAAAAAAAAAAAATTATCAGTAACCTCTGTTATCGATATCGATACTAGTAATTGCTGATTAATAATTTCAAATGATTAATCGTTAACCGTGATCAAATATTAATCGTTAACCGGGATTTATTTTTTTTTATTTTTTTTTTTTTAACAGTGGCTTTCTTTCCCAATTTGCAACTTAAACAGTAAGTGAAAAAAAAAAATTTTTTTTGTTTTTAAAAAAAAGAAAAGCTGAGATATGTTTTTTATCTGATAAAAAATTTAATCACGAATTAGCAATTTAAAATTAAAGATCATTATTAAATTACGATGTCGATTCATGGTAAAAAAAAAAAAAAAAAAAAAAAAAAAAATATCAGTAACCTCTGTTATCGATATCGATACTAGTAATTGCTGATTAATAATTTCAAATGATTAATCGTTAACCATGATCAAATATTAATCGTTAACCGGGATTTTTTTTTTTTTTTTTTTTTTTTTTTTTTTTTTTTTTTTTAACAGTGGCTTTCTTTCCCAGTTTGCAACTTAAACAGTAAGTGGAAAAAAAATTTTTTTTAAATGCCTATAGGGAATAGTGTTTAAGTTTGCAGCTTTGTACATTTACCCAAAAAAAGTACATACATGGATGCATACGTTGAACTGAGAAACGTTGGACGTTGTCACAAGAAACGTGTCGAAGTATGTATGGTGAAAATCGATTTTCCTACCAAAATCCTGCTGCAATTTTTCGTGAGCACAATACAGTAGCGTCTCCTTATAACGAAGTCTTCCAATAACGAATATATTCCCTACAACGGAACATTATTAACGAATTTTCCAACAGGAATATTCCAAGTTCGCTACAGCAGGGTTTCTACGGACTTCACAGATTTTGCTTCCCTGACTTTCCCTGACATCTACCATGCTCTTCCCTGACTTTTTAAATAGCGTGCTTTCGCGAATTTTGCGTTTCTATTTTTAATTTTACATCCTTTAATTAATAACTTTTTATATATTTTGCCCCTTTTTTTATAAATAATAATAATAATAAAATCAATATACACAAAAATATTATTTGACATCCCTGGATTCTAACAAAAACCATGTTTGATAATAATTTAGAATAAAATTAAGAATATTTCAACTGAACAAGATATGTTAATAAAAAACGCATTTTAAAATTATTTATACGGTTAAATAAGAAAATGAAAATAAAACAGTTTCTACAATTAGGTTCGAACAGGAAGTATTTTCTTGATTTTGCCGTAAAATTCAAATATTCTTGCATTTCCCTGACCTTTCTTCAAATTTCCCTGACTTTCCCTGATTTTCCCTAACTTTCCAGGTCTGTAGAAACCCTGCATAGGTAAATTATATTGGACTCTCTTTTTGCTTGGTGCCAGGAAGTAAAATAAAACTATTACTCTAACTCAAGCTATCGAACTCGAATTTTTTTTTCTTAAAAGTGCACTGACGAAAAACAGCCAGGATATCAAAATTAATAAAATCTCAGTGAACCATTAAAAAAATTAGAAAAAGAGAAAAAGCTTTTTAAGAAAACAAAACCCATTTTAACCGATAAGCTCAAGAGCGATGTTATGCATAGAATGCATCGAACTTCTTATTTGTATATTTTTTTTAATTTGTCAAGATTAATTCCACTTCAAGGAGCAAAAAGAGCAAGATAAAACGATTTCCACCCCCCCTCCCCCCAGTTCTTTTTTACTAAAGAGGGGAGTTAGCTGTTAAAGCAGGAAGATGGTTTATAAAAGAGAGATATAAATGATTGAGTGTGCACTAGTGGGGAAAATTATCAATGACGTTTTCTCTAAAGAACTATTTATTTTTGGAGGAGAAATTGCTTTTTCCTCTAATTAAGATTCAAAGCGTTTTGTCGAAATAATGTTAAGCAAAGAAAATATGTTTTTAACATACACTCATACACTCAGACACAAAACATAAACATGTATGTTTGCATTTTTTTACTGATTGACAAATGATATGTTTCCTCATTTCCAGCAATACAGAGTAGGGGCAAATATTAAGTGGCCAGCAGAACAGAGTTCCATGCGTAGACCTCTAATGCAATAGACGGCGCATCCGGCAACCAGGCGTGTGCACTAGAGATGAGACGGGCTCAGCCAGAGCCCGAAAGCCCGAGCCCGAGCCCGACTCGGGCTCTGTAATTCACGATTGCGTTCGGGCTCGGGCTCGTGAAAATTTTCTCCTTTGTTGAACATACACCTTGAAACAGATTTTAAAAAGTGATTCATGGGATAAATAGACGTACTTATTTCAAAAAATAGCGGCACGGGGGACTAGAAGGTGTGTGAAGCTCCAAAATTTATTGTATCCTCTTAATGAAGTAGTTAATTTTATTTGTATTTAGCTGAAATTTCGGGCTCGGGCTCCAACTTTAATAATATTGCTCGGGCTCGGGCGGGCTCGGATTAAAAGTCTTCGGGCTCGGGCTTCAAAAAATGAGCCCGAACTCATCTCTAGTGTGCACAAGATAACTATCACCTCAGTCAAATAGTCACGTGACATATCCTTACTAACTGTGTTGCATACCTGAGCTGTAGGATACGCTGTCTACAGGAATAGATGCCCGTGATCAAAAACCGTAGCTCTTTTAAGGATTATTTTCCCTAATAATAGCATCAAAAGAGCAATCACCATAGGCGTAGAGTTATATGGGCCCGTGGGGCTCGAGCCCCCCCAATAAATTGTGAATAGGGGCTGAGCCCACCCAATAATTTACCACTCAATACAGAAAACTAATTTATACTGACATAAAAAAAAGTATTTTACGCCATTTACAAACGTTTAAAAAAAAACCTTTATTCGTACTTTTAAAAATGTTCTTCTTTTGGTTTCAATCATGATTTAGTATTCATTATGACGCCATGTAACACACAATGTTACTAATAAGCTGCCCTCACCAGGCTCTGATTCATTAAAATCACATTATGCAATGTAAAGTATGTAATGAAGAAAAGTTCAGATGTGTCTAAAATGCACTTTCTCATCGAAAATGTTTTTTTTTTCCTATTGGATTTTTTTCTTTGCTTCTATTTTTAACTTATAACATGGCAAAAAGATACTAACATGGATACTTACCTTACATAGGTGTAGAATTCTATGGACCCATAGAGCCACTTTATGGGCGCCTCCAATAATTGACACTTATACAGAGTAAGTCATAGCTGCCAACTACTACGGAATATAATTGACCACTTTTTGTAAACAGTCTATTTTTTAATTATTTTTTTCAAAATAGTAACCAGCTCGAGCGCGCGGCACAAAAATTTTGCTATATTTTAAGCCGAAAAATCATGTAAAAAAAGTAGTTAATTCTATTCCGTACTAGTTGGCAGTTAAGAGTAAGTTATAGGTACGTGAATCAGTGGCGTAGCCAGAAATTTTTCATGGGGAAGGGGGTGGGGTACGACTTCTGCAACTCACATATATGTATACGGTACGGGTGTATGATAAGGGAGTGAGGAATATACATTTTGTATGGCAAAAAATTCCTCATGGGGGGGGGTTATACCCCCCCCCCCTTGGCTACTCCACTGACGTGAATATATGTGGTTGTGGGGCCCGGCCCCCCCCCCAATAATTTTGAAAACTTTACGCTTATGGCAATGACTATCTCAGGCTGGCTGCATTAGTCTAATAGTCACGTGGCGCATCCCTGTTACTGCGCTACATAATGTTACGAATTTTCGGGCAACCCGCTGTTCTGGGACTTAAAATAGTTAAAAATTCGTATTCTACCTTTCAAATAGTTAAATTTTGCTTTTTGTTGTTTTTCTATGGGTTTCTAGAAATCTCGGGAAATATGGGGTCCTAGGGCCTCGGTCACTTCACTTTTGGGAAGTTATTTTTGGCGCCGAATTTGGCGATATTTCGCCATAAGTCGCCAATCTTGGCGACAGTTTGGTCATTTGGCGCGATTTTCCCAATGGGGCCTGAAAGTTGGTTTTCCTGCATTAAAAACACATAAAAACCTAACATTTCTCTTCTATGACGTAATCCAAAATTCCCGCTTTATGTAGAATCCTGGAGAAACAGGCTTTTCGGGAAGTTTCTCGCAGCTTCTGCGCCACCTATAAATATAAGTGTTTCATCGACCCCACTTAAGTGCGGATCAAGCTGTGAGTGAATACGCTTGCTTCACTCTGTGATAGAAGCGGTGTTTCGCGCTTGATTTCGAAGCTGTTTTTAAAGTGCTGTGTGTAAATTCTTCACTATTGACTCTTGAGGGAGTGTTCGTGTTATCCGTCGTATATTTCGACTGAATTTTACCTGTGGAAGTGTTTTTATTTTGTGTGAGAATTACAGCATTTGTGAGAGCTTCAGATCTAATGTGCTTGTGAATTTTGAATAGCCGATTGTTCTACGAAGTCCTGACAAGTGGACTTTGTACTAGAACTTTCTACACCAACTGGACTTTAGAACGTTCATCGTTTCGATCGTCCGCCATCTTGCTGGTAGTTATGTCGAGCGATGGCAACGGCTGCCCTTTTTTTAGCATTGGGCAATCTATCCAGCTGTTTTCGCATTCTTCCATTTTTCGGCAGATCTCAGTGCTGTTAAAAATAATCGTGACCATTTTTTTTTTTTTTTTACGGGAAATGACGTGCTAGGATTCTCGTGGAGCTATGTCACCAACTATTTTTATAGAAATCCAATCTATTCTTCGTGACTGGCAACAGTCAAAACGTCAGAGTTCGTTGTTCCCAGAGCAGGAACACTGCGAGTTAAAGGGTTAACCCGGGTTATTCTATATTGATCTTGAAACTGGACCGATAATCTCGTAACAACGAGGTTATAATAAAGATTGGTAAAAATCTTCATCGCATATCTTTGCCAAAGAGTCAGTGAAGCTATAGAAACATGAAAAGGCCGCCCAGGTGGTATAGTGGCTTAAGAAACTTTGTAGCACGCCTTGGGTCCGGGTTCGATACCGGCTTGAGCATGGATGTTAACTTGTCTGTCCCTTCATACGGGTTAACGCTGGCCGCACGTGCTTCCGTAATAAAACGAACTGTAATTTCGATCCTTAGTAGTGGCACAATGCTTGATGAGCATGTACACCGCCCAATGAAAAAAATCTGGAGTGACTCCACTCGAATTTCGGAACACTTACGATTAAGATCATTATCAAGCATTTAAATAAATTTTAATCGATGAATAATTCAAATATATATACCAAATTTAAGCTCAATGGAATGTACCGTTTAAACGCTAGCGCACTTTCAAGAATTTCTCCCCATAGGCCATAATGCAAAAGAAATCTTTGTCGTAGCCCTGTAGAAAAACTATAAGTCCTATATACACCAAAATCAATACCGGTCTTGCGATGGTGGTTTATAACATGTATACCCAATTTGAGCTCAATCGAATGTACTGTTTAAACGCTAGCGCACTTTCTAGAATTTCCCCCCCATAGGCCATAATGTAAAAGAAATCTTTGTCATAGCCCTGTAGAAAAACTATAAGACCTATACACACCAAAATCAATACAGGTCTTGCGACGGTGGTTTATAACATAGATACACTTTTTGAGCTCAATCGGAAGTACCGTTTAAACGCTAGCGCATTTTCAAGAATTTCTCCCTATAGGCCATAATGTAAAAGAAATCTTTGTCGTAGCCCTGTAGAAAAACTATAAGTCCTATACACACCAAAATCAATACCGGTCTTGCGACGGTGGTTTATAACATATATACCCAATTTGAGCTCAATCGCATGCCCCGTTCAGGAGCTATCGTGTTCACTCACATACACACATACACACATACATACATAAATCTCGTAAAAATAGCATAAATGAATTCAGAAGACCCCAAAACGTGTAAATACACCAAAATCTCGAATTCGAATTTTTTCATGACTACAATATTTTCCTTATATGGTACATGTTCGGAAAGTAAAAAGAAACGTGAAAAGAAAATCAACTTCTAACAAAACTAATAATGTAAATAATAATTAACGAAGCAATTTTTTTACATTAAAAATTACAAAAAAATATATAAAAATGTCAGAGAATAATAAATTTCATGTTTTATTTGTTGCTTTGAAAATATTTTTTTCATTGATCTGCGTTTCCGTCGTCTTCTGGAACTTGCTTTCAACCATTTTTCACAATTTTGACAGCCGTCCCCGGTAATAGCTAAGAGAACACGCAGACCACAGTTTAAGAGCCTATATGCCCTAATAACTGTCGACAAACCGAGGGGAGTGAACTTCCCTCAAATTATTTTAAGGGGGATTCTCCTTTCATTGGAGCAGAACAGTAAAGGTTTAAAAACTCCAAGCAAATTCAAAAGCAGTTGAAAAAGTTCTTGTGATAAAATTTAAGGATAAAAACCTTTATTATTGTATCTAAGTGTCATGGTTTTAGTACACACCAGATGGCGCTTTCTTCTGCCACTTACTACAATACCGTTCTACGCAGGTTGCTGATGTTCGGGAGCAATTTTGTTTTAGCCGGGCGTCATATTTTTTTTTTTTTTTTTCATACTTAAGGCCTTATTACACGACGGAAATTTCGGACTATTTGGTTGCTGCAACCAGTTGCCGAGACTACTTCCGGCAACTCGATGAGCAAGAGGGTTTGCCATATTAAACAAACTCAACTCTTGAGATTCGCCGAATTGGCGATTGCTAGAGCATATAATTATAGGTAGCACATCGCCTCAGCAACAGTTTTAAATATTTAGGATCTCGAGAGTTGCAAAAATATGGAATTTCATATTTGTTATCAATCAGACCTATTTCCATATCGCTCTGCCATTTGATAGACAAATTTTCTTCGTTAATCACTACGAGAGAGAGAATCAGATGCATCAGCAATGCCAGAATGTTGACGTTATCAAAAAGGGCGCTGTTATTGAAGCTGTACTATCAGAACGGCGAATTTGCTACTGCAGCTTTACGATACTATTGCCATAAGAAGGGTATTCGAACATGTAAAGATCCTATGACAGTTTCAGCTGTGAAGAGATTGATTTCGAAGTTCGAAGCCACGGGTTGTTTAGATGACGGGCCCCGTACTGGCTGACAGAGCACAAGTGCTGATGCTGTTAACCCTTTAAGGCGCAGTGATCCCGCTCTCGGAACACCCAACTCTGACGTTTTGACTCTTGCCAGCCACGAAGAATAGATTGGATTTCTATAAAAATAGTGGCGGGTGACATAGCTGCACGAGAATTATTTACTTTTTAGCACGGTCATTTCTCGTAAAAAATGGTCACGATTTTTTTTAACAGCACTCACATCTGCCGAAAAATGGAAGAACGCGAGAACAGCTGGATAGATTGCCCAATGCTGAAAAAAGGGCAGCCGTTGCCATCGCTCGACTTAACTACCAGAAAGATGGCGGACGATCGAAACGTTGATCGCGTGCCACAGATCGAGAGACCCTTTTTTGACGCAGCTGGCTGTGCGCGAGCACAGCCAGCTGTCGTCAAAACAGGGTCTCTAGATCTGTGGCACGCGATGAACGTCGCACAGCCAGCTGCGTCAAAAAAGGGTCTCTCGATCTGTGGCACGCGATGAACGTTTCGATCGTCCGCCATCTTGCTGGTAGTTATGTCGAGCGATGGCAACGGCTGCCCTTTTTTCAGCATTGGGAAAGGGTTGCGCCTCAAAGGGTTAAGACAGTTCAGGAAGAAATGGCGATTGCTGTACAGTGCTGTTCACAACATTGCCCCTCGACTACAGCTGTTGTTGAGGAATGGCGGTCAACATGTTGAGAATTTGTTCTGACGAACATCGTCTTTGCTTTGTCATAATTTTTCATGCCAATTATTATTTTTCTCATCACATGAAGCGCCACCTGTCGGACATTTTTTAAAACTTTTTTATGTGGTTGCAATAAAACCCAATTTCCAAGCATGTGTGTCAATTTTTAACTCTCCACCCACATTATTCTGTGAATTATTTAATTTTTTTAAATGTATACGTATACTTATTTTCTGATCACCCTCTATGCAGAAGGTCTTTTATAAAAAGCGTCTTATAAAAACAGACTTTTTTTTTTTTTTTTTTTTTAAGTTACTCTCCAATCCAACTGTTCTCTGTGCTTTACACAAATTTATTAACTGTGACACTTGATTTAAACAATACTTTATGATTCAGAAATGGATCGGAAAAATACTAACAACAACAACAAAAATTCTATCGAATTTGGATCTGCTATTCTCATCGGCCCAATGGCATCAAAGCAGCACCTCCCAATACATCATCATCATCGTAGTCGCCATGCCATGAAAACCATTTTACTTCAGCTACAAAAGAGAGGCTCGAAAATTAATCACGTTTAAAAACTCTTCCTAACTACTACTATACGTGTGTCAAAAAAGAGAAGAGAAAGCGAACGCGGAAACTCTTTTAAAAACGGTCCCCCCACACACATACACACATCAGTCGCGGCGTTTATGAATAATGCTCACTTCATTTGCTTGGACTCGGCAATTCATTTACGAACGAAGCAGAACCGAATTTAATTAATTGCACGGACGGAGAAGGAGGATGTTAACCCCCCGGCGCACACGGGTGCAGGAAAAGGAGTCCTTCCGTTCAAACATGGCAGCAGGCGAAGGGGAAATGGTAGGTACAGCGCGTCAGCCATTTTGTTTCCCCAGCCCCGCAACTGAGCAACACCAACACCACCTAGAGAACAGAGCGCCAAATCTAGGGCTACTTTAACCCTTTGAGGCGCAACCCTTTCCCAATGCTGAAAAAAAGGGCATCCTTTGCCATCGCTCGACTTAACGACCAACAAGATGGCGGACGATCGAGACGTTCATCGCGTGCCACAGATCTAGAGACCTTTTTTTTGACGACAGCTGGCTGTGCCGCACAGCCAACTATCGTCAAAAAAAAGGTCGCTAGATCTGTGGCACGCGATGAACGTTTCGATCGTCCGCCATCTTGCTGGTCGTTAAGTCGAGCGATGGCAACGGCTGCCCTTTTTTCAACATTGGGCAATCTACCCAGCTGTTCTCGGATTCTTCCATTGTTCAGCAGATGTCAGTGCTGTTGAAAATAATCGTGACCATTTTTTACGGGAAATGACGTGCTAAAAAGTAAAGGATTTTCGTGGAGATATGTCACCCGCCACCATTTTTATAGAAATCAAATCTATTCTTCGTGACTGGCAACCGTCAAAACGTCAGAGTTTGGCGTTCCCAGAGTGGGAACACCGCGCGTTAAAGGGTTAATCCAGGGTGGACCATATCCTTCCAGGGCCGGACTGGACATCATGTCCGACGTCTGCAGACAGGCGGACCCTCCCATCAGTGTGTGGCCCATCTTTGACCTGTCTCGCGTAAATGTTCCAGATGTACAAGTGTTCAGAAAAAATAGAAGAGAAATTCAAGTTTTTTTCTCCCCATGTCAGGTTTTTTTTGGTGGGGCAAGTTCCGATATAACATCACTTGATATGTTTCCACCACCATAAGGCAAAACTTTTGCAGTCACAATCGAGCTCCCAGGGGGCCTCAAAATGCATCATTTCGAATGTAGTCTTGAAAGTTTTTCGGATGAAGGCTCCTGAGTCCCCTTTACTCGATAGAATTACAGTCAACTCCGGTTATAGTGAACCTCTGGGGGGCAAATTTCGTTCACTATATCCGATGTTTCCCCATGTTAAGCAATAAAACTTAATGCAAAGCTATAAAATAGTATTTTATACAAATACTGAAAGTACATTTATTAACAGGAACATAATGGATGTCCCGCAGTGGTCTGGGCGGTAAACTCCGTTCCCGTAAGAACACGGCAAATGAAGCAGCATCCGGCTAGGCCAGTGATTGGGAGGGTCAACTTCTGTGGGACCGTGTACGCCAATGGGAGCTAGTGCACGTAAAATCCGTCGTGACTCCAATGTCCTCCATGTTTAACGCTACTTCTGGGGGTGCCGATTTCTGAGTGTTAGTCCCTCCGCTGAAACTGGTTCAAAATTAGGGAACCCAGGGCTAAAGTCAGACTTCCTCCCATTGGGGCCCACTAAAAAATAGAAGGCGCGCCCCCCTCTGCCCATCACCACCCTTGTTAGGGGTGACCAGGCACCGCACGCGTCTGCCCTGGGGGTATAAGCAACAACAATAACATAATTGATCACATTTATGGTTATAGAAATACTTATTAAGCAAAGCAAGCATAATTATCCCCATTTATAGAAATAATGCCCTTTCCATTCAGTTGCTAAAAGGTGCTGTCGCTTTTAACCCTCTGAGGCGCAACGTTTTCCCAATGCTGAAAAAAGGGCAGCCGTTGTCCTATTTTCAGCATTGGGCAATCTATCCAGCTCTTCTCGGATTCTTCCATTGTTCAGCAGATGTCAGTGCTGTTAAAAATAATCGTGACCATTTTTTTTGACGGGAAAGGACGTGCTAAAAAGTAAAGGATTCTCGTGGAGCTATGTCACACGCAACTATTTTTTTATAGAAATCAGGTCTATTCTTCGTGACTGGCAACAGTCAAAACGTCAGAGTTTGGTGTTCCCAGAGCGGGAACACTGCGTCTTAAAGGGTTAACCTGGGATACTGCATTGGGAATAACAGAAAAATGAAATCGTCCAAAGATCAAAAGCGATTTTTGCGTATTTGTTTCACTTTCAAAAGTACCCTGCTTTTGTTAGTGAATGCTCTTAAAGATTAGAATGCATTACGGCAATCAAAAAAAATTAGAATCCCCACCCGCCCCTTGTTTAGCATAAGTATGTTAAGCTAGATACTGACGATTCACCCGTATTTCGGAGCAGGTGCTCGATAATCTCTTTCTCTCTACTCAAACACGAAGGAGGCACTCTTCATAGGAATCGAACAACATTCACACACCTCTGTCATCTAGAATTTAAGTTCACTACAGCCGCAAGTTCACAATATCCGGAGTTGACTGTATTTGTCAGGTTGTAACGAAAGTTTTCCGCCGTATCTGCCTGAAATACTAACTTCTAACTCCTTAGATAACTGTTTTTGAACTTTCGGTACCAAACCTGCACAGTGTCACATGATACCACAATAGTACTTAAAGCTGTACTCATAATTCGTTGATATTATGTAGCTGACTTTTTGCAACACAACTGGAAGTAAAGGATGGTTCTAATCCTCTAGAGTGATAGTTTCATTTGAGACACCTTATAATTAATGATAACAATATTTTTTACAGATTTCACAACACAGTGTTATAAAGTAAGCCTCTTTCTTTCAAATGCCAAAAATCGTTTGACAAAATAGGAGCAAATACGCCAACGAGAACTGTGTGTTGACGAAGTTTGCGGTGGCGGGAAACTTTCGTTACAACCTAATAGTATTAATAATATTTACCGAAAAATTGATATTATTTTAATGTATTAATTTTTATTATCCATCATGTTCCCTTCGATAACATTAGCTGATCGTTAATAATCTAACTTGATAAAGGGTCTCCTCTTCGTGTATGACAAATAGGTTAACTCAGTCAAACGCAGTTGTGGTGTTACATTCGGCGACAGGGTCCCTTAAATGGAAAAGCTCTAAAGACTCTAAAAAGCATTTGCATACTTTCTTTGTGCTGCTTCGAAAATCGAGAAGTTTGTGCACGTCATGGAAATGTAGGTGCTGATCGGCGATGATTTAGCTGTACTCTCACTTGCCATTAAAGAGCGCTTCCGAAAACTTTTTTTCTTTTTAATAGCCTAAGTCAGCGGCCTACTGTAGGATTGACTGCTTCGAGGGACGGAAATGTTGGTCATTTTACAATTGGGTAATTTAGTAGAAAGGCTAATGTTGTCCCTATGAGTGATCCTTGTGCGTTTTTCTTGTATATATATATGTGTGTGTGTGTGTGTGTGTGTATGGGTGTGTGTATGTATATGTGTATATATATTTGAACTTTATATAAAAATACAACAAAATTACATTTGCTCCACATGCTACCTAGCGCTTAAAAAAGCAGCCTAAAAGAAAACATGCGTTTAATAATAATTAGAAAAATTTTAATTGAAAAAACCCCCAAGCCAGTCATTGTAAAAACATCAAAACAAGGTAAAATGCATTGTCCTCATCAGAGGGGGAAATGCACAACAGTACATCATAGGTTTCAGACTCACAGCCTGAGATTTTGCCAAGGTAATGTATTGTATTCAAGGCTGTAGTTTGCAAAGATTGATTTAAAATTATTAAAAGAGTTTAAAGATATTTTTAAAAGTGCACTATATTATAAGGAGGAGTCACACTTCTGAGATTTGCCTGTTACAGTTTATATTTTGAATTAATATAGTGCACTTTTAAAAATATCTTTAAACTGTTTTAATAATTTTAAATCAATCTTTGCAAACTACAGCCTTGAATACAATACATTACCTTGGCAAAATCTCAGGCTGTGAGTCTGAAACCTATGATGTACTGTTGTGCATTTCCCCCTCTGATGAGACAATGCATTTTACCTTGTTTTGATGTTTTTACAATGACTGGCTTGGGGGTTTTTTCAATTTAAATTTTTCTAATTATTATGTATATATATATATATATATATATATGTGTGTGTGTGTGTGTTTTTTTTTTAATTTGTCTTTTTATATTGTATTCCTAGTATATGTTCTCCTGTCGGGAGCTCTGTAATTCTCTGTAATTCTATAATTTTTGTTTAAATAAAGTGTTTCCTATGGGGGGAGTTGGCTGGCGTAAACCGCCTTCGGCGGTCGCCCCCCCCCCCCCTGTTGGTGTTTTCCCTATGAGTGATCTCCTGAGTTGGAGTCCATTCCAGATGACCAGAGACCTACACTCTCAAAAGTTATTTCTTCAATTTGCGGAAATTTTACTGTCAGCAGTGCTGCCGGAATATTTTCGTTATTTCACGAATATACGTTTTTTTTTTTTTTTTTTTTTTTTTTCTCCTGTCAACTGAAGATTTTTTTTTTCCTTTTCTTCAGATTTTAGGGAGAATTCAGGGAAATATAACGTTTCCAAGAAGTATGGAAATTATTCGTTGAAAAGTGAGGAATAAATTAGTGTATACATTACGAACTCTCAAAAGCTATTTCTTCAATTTAGGGAAATTTTTAGTGGCAGCAGTGCCGGAGGATTATCCTCGTTAACTGATGAATATCCGCTTCGTTTTTTCTCCTGCCAACTCTGACAAAACTTCTTCAGATTAGACGAATTTTTTTTTTTTTCCTCTTCCTCAGATTTGCCGGAATATTTTCGTTATTTCACGAATATACGGTTTTTTTTTTCTCCTGTCAACTGAAGAATTTTTTTTCCTTTTCTTCAGATTTTAGGGGAGAATTCGGGGAAATATAACGTTTCCAAGAAGTATAGAAATTATTCGTTGAAAAGTGAGGAATAAATTAGTGTATAAATTACGAACTCTCAAAAGCTATTTCTTCAATTTAGGGAAATTTTTAGTGGCAGCAGTGCCGGAGGATTATCCTCGTTAACTGATGGATATCCGCTTCGTTTTTTCTCCTGCCAACTCTGCAAAACTTCTTCAGATTAGACGATTTTTTTTTTTTTTCCCTCTTCCTCAGATTTGCCGGAATATGTTCGTTATTTCACGAAAATACGGTTTTTTTTTTTCTCCTGTCAACTGAAGAATTTTTTTTCCTTTTCTTCAGATTTTAGGGGAGAATTCGGGGAAATATAACGTTTCCAAGAAGTATAGAAATTATTCGTTGAAAAGTGAGGAATAAATTAGTGTATAAATTACGAACTCTCAAAAGCTATTTCTTCAATTTAGGGAAATTTTTTAGTGGCAGCAGTGCCGGAGGATTATCCTCGTTAACTGATGGATATCCGCTTCGTTTTTTCTCCTGCCAACTCTGCAAAACTTCTTCAGATTAGACGATTTTTTTTTTTTTTCCCTCTTCCTCAGATTTGCCGGAATATGTTCGTTATTTCACGAAAATACGGTTTTTTTTTTCTCCTGTCAACTGAAGAATTTTTTTTCCTTTTCTTCAGATTTTAGGGGAGAATTCGGGGAAATATAACGTTTCCAAGAAGTATAGAAATTATTCGTTGAAAAGTGAGGAATAAATTAGTGTATAAATTACGAACTCTCAAAAGCTATTTCTTCAATTTAGGGAAATTTTTAGTGGCAGCAGTGCCGGAGGATTATCCTCGTTAACTGATGAATATCCGTTTCGTTTTTTCTCCTGCCAACTCTGACAAAACTTCTTCAGATTAGACGAATTTCTTTTTTTTTTTTTTTTCCTCTTCCTCAGATTTCGAGTTGAAGAATTCAGGGAAATATTACGCTTGCGTACAGTACAGAAATTATTCGCTGAAAAATGACGGATAAATTAATGTATAAAGACGAATTTTTCTGAGAGTGTAGCACCTGGATTGGCACCCTGGATTGGAAATGGAGGTGAAAAGCGAGCCACTTCTTTTTTCATTTTTTTTTTTTTTTTACTATCCCATTGTTCTTATTTTAAGGTTAATTCAAAAAGTTAAGTTCTACCAAGTTGTGTCATTAGATTGCTGTCAAAGATTATTTTTTTTATTCGATACTGCTATAAAAGCGTATTTCCTTAGATTTTTAAAAGGCAATTACTTCTTCAGCCTTAAAAAAAAAGTTAAACGAAGAAGTAAAAATTATTGATATATTGTTATGAAACTTGGCCAGATTTTGAGGATAAGCTAAAAAAAACAACATATCACTGTTGATGTAATTGGGTGGGACCCTGTAAAAGGACTTTAATTGTTATTCCCATACATTAAATGGATATAGATCTGTTGTAAACGTTTATATCCTTATTGTTCTGTGCTTGAAATGGGTGTATGTCTGTAAACTGCCACATACATTGTAGTGTACTAGAATTCTTTCGAATGCTCCATTAAAAAATATAATTTTTACATACACTTCGATGGAGGACCTTATTTTGTAATCCTCAAGATCAATTTTATTTTGTTTGAACAGATGGATGTCTCTAAAATGTGCTTTAAACAATAACTCCCCATAGAACATAAT
>JAWZYV010018808.1:0-35903 GCA_038373885.1 Cheiracanthium punctorium | reverse complement strand
CAAAGTACATGTCTAAGAATTTACTATGCTCTTCTACAGCAATTGTTGTACCATCTAAATGAAGTTCTGGATCTGGATGGATACCCCGCTTTCGGCAGAAGTGAATGCAAGTAGTTTTTTCTCCCGAGATACTGAAGCCGTTTATACTGCACCATTTTTGGATACGGTTTACAGTAGTTTGAAGCTGTCGCTCTATGTAACGCATGTCTTGCCCCTGACAGGAGATCTGAAGGTCATCTACATATAAGCTACCTTGCACAGTCGGAGGGAGTTGATTAAGTATGTCGTTTATTTTTATGGAGAAGAGGGTGACACTAAGAACAGAGCCCTGGGGTACGCCCTCTTCTTGCACATAATTGTCTGATTGAATATCATTGATGCGTACCTTAAAGTTTCGTAGCGAGAGAAAATTCTTGATAAAGATAGGTAGGTTACCCCGGAAGCCCAGATTATGTAGGTCACGCAGTATACCGTATCTCCATGTGCGATCGTATGCTTTTTCTATATCAAAAAATATAGAGATGAGATGGTTCCTTCTCAAGAAAGCGTTACGTATTTGAGTCTCTAAAATCAAAATGTTGTCAATGGTGGATCTGCCTTTTCGAAATCCACTTTGAAAAGGGTGTATATGGCCCTTGGTTTCGAGAACGTGAACTAGGCGAGCATTTATCATACGCTCCATGATTTTGCATAAGCAACTTGTGAGGGCTATGGGACGATAATTATTTGGGTTGGTGTTGTCTTTGCCAGGTTTGAGGAAGGGAATGACTATTGCATTTCTCCAAGAAGATGGAAAGGTGTGCTCATTCCAAATTTTGTTATAGAGTTGCAGAAGGGTTAGTAATGAATCCTGGGGAAGATGTTTTAGCATTTCTGTGGTGATGCCATCAGGACCAGGTGAAGTATTAGGTGATTGTTTTAAGCTTCTCTTTAATTCGTGGATAGTGAAGACGGTATTGTAAGAGAGATGTACGGAGGTTCTAAAGTTTAATACTTGCCGTTCGGATTGTTGTTTATAAGGTAAAAAGGAATTTGGATAAGAGGTACTGCAGGAAGTATAAGCAAGTGTTTCACCTATGGTGTTTGCAATATTTTTAGGTTCTGAAATAATGCTGTTGTTGACAGAGAGACAGGATATTGAGTGGTTATTGTAGATTCCCATGATTCTTTTAGTTTTGTCCCATAGCTCCTTGCTAGAAGTCGACGTGGAAATACTGGAGACGTACTGAATCCAGGATTCTCTTTGAGCTTGTCTCTTTATCCTACGTGCATATGCTTTTGCTTTTTTAAATTTAAGAAGATTATCAGTGGTGGGGTAGCGACGAAAGGTTCCCCACGCTCTCTGCTGCTGCTTTTTTGCTAAGGCGCATGTCTCATTCCACCACGTTTTTTTATTTCTACGACAATGTGTGCCCGATTTTGGTATGCTGTGATCTGCTGCATTAAGGATGGTAAAGGTAACCTTGTTGACGACCTCGTCAATGGTTTCTTCAATCATATTAGGTAATATTGTCGACAGGGAAGTGAAATTTTGCCAGTCTGCCTTATTATGGATGTATTTTGGTAGAGAAGAGTTAGGTTTGGGGTTTTGGTACAGAGGTGAGAGAAGAATCGGAAAATGATCGCTATTATGTAGATTACCGGAAACAGAGAAATTGTACATTGGAAGGATCGAGGGTGAACAGATGGCAAGGTCTATGGCATGAAAGGATTTAGTTGGGTAGTGGAAGTATATATTGTCACCATTGTTCATGATGCATAGACAAAAATCTGTCAGTATTTGTTCTATTTGCTCACCTCTGTTATTTGTGTCTTTGCTGCCCCATAATGGGCTATGTGCATTCATATCACCAAGGAGTATGAATGGAGGAGGAAGTTGTTGAATAAGGTTACTAAGGGATCTTTGATTGAAAGTTTCATTAGGTTGGTTGGTTGGTTGGTTGGTTTTTTTGGCACAAGGTCCAGAGAAGACATACTGCGCGAGACGTTGAGTTAAGTCAAATAAAGATGTGTTCAGTATAAAAGTTGTCATAAAACCTAGTAAAAGCTGAAATGTAAAGGTGATAAAGGAGACAAGTAAAATTCAAAAGTAGATAAAAGAGGTAAAACCAAAGGCATATGGATGGGGGCTCCCATCCAGATGCCAGTCAGGCTAAAGTGGACATTTCATACTGAATAAAATATGTTTGTGCGCCGAAGAAAGGCAAACAAGTTATGGTGTGGGATATCACCCAATATGTCGTCTAGTTTGGGATGAGAAGAGTTAAAAAATATTTGGTAAAGATCATTAAAAGCAGAGCAAGAGGTTAAAAGATGATGTATGCTAAGTTGAGTATGACAATGTGGGCATTCAGGAGCAGGTTCGCCCAAAAGGAGGTACTTATGGGTTAGTCTCGTATGGCCAATGCGAAGACGAGTGAGAGTGACATTGTGCTTGCGGTACGGTTGAGTGGACCAGTGGGTAAGGGCTGGCCGGATAGAGTGAAGTTTGTTTTCGGTTTCACAGTCCCATATGTGATTCCAAGTGCCTTTTGTTAGGGAAGAGATGCCAGACTTTATATCCGTATAGGGCAGATCACAGTTATATGGGACGGTAGAATGCATGGCCAAACAATCTGCTTTTTCGTTTCCAGGAATCCCAATATGGCTAGGTACCCAGCAGTAGAGGATAATGTAACCACGGTTCATCAGTCTCTTGTGCATGCGTAAGACTTTCAAAATATAACTATGAGTGAGGGAGCCGGATTTCAGATTCTCCAAGACACTTAATGAGTCAGAGTAGATGATGAAATGTTTGGTATTTGTTCTCGAGATGTAAAGAAGGCTTTCATAAATAGCTATTAATTCGGCTGTAAATATGGAACAAAACGAAGGTAGGGTGTAGTTGTAAGAATGATTTCGATGTACAAAGCCAACGTGATTAAGAGATTTTGAGCCGTCAGTATATAGTTTGTCGAAGTTTCTATATTTGCTTTTATGGTCTAGAAATAACTGTTGGTATATTATGGGGTCAGTGTTTGGTTTTGTGAAGCCTTCGAATGGTTGTAGGTAGGAAATCTGCAATTTAGTCCATGGTGGCACTTCATGAAATGAACAAGTAGATGCATTAACATCCTCCAATTGGGTACCGACTACACTCCTACGGATCCTAAGTCCGAAGGGGGGAGTGCAGGAACAGCGATTTGCATAAAACTGGTCCAGTTGGGTATCTATGAAAGAATCCTTTAAGGGATGTGAAGAATGAGAAAAGATGCGAAAATAGGTATTCAATGACAATTTGTGGCGTATGAGAGTGAGAGATGGTTCATGGCAGGTGACGTAAAGGCTATGTACAGGTGATGTCCTAAAAGCTCCAGAGCATATGCGTAGTGCAGTATGATGCACGGTGTCAAGTTTTTTTAGCATTGATTTAGAGGCCGATCCATAAACGCAGCTTGCATAGTCCATTTTGGAACGGATGATGGCTCGGTAGATCCGCATGAGAGCATCCCGCTCGGCTCCCCAAGAGGTATTGGTTAAAACCTTTAAAATGTTCAGTTTTTTTTCGCATTTTCTACGAATGTCAGAAATATGATTAGCAAACGTAAGTTTTTTGTCAAAAGTTAGGCCTAAAAATTTAACAGAGTCCTTGATAGTGATTTTAGTATGATGGAGGTAAAGTTCTGGATCTGGGTGGATCCCACGCTTCCGGCAGAAGTGAGTACAAGTTGTTTTTTCTGCAGAAATATTATACCCATTGGTATTGCACCATTTTTGGATGTGATTGATAGTGGTCTGAAGCTGCCGTTCTATGTAACGCATGTCTTGCCCGTGACAGGAGATCTGTAGATCATCAACATATAGGCTACTGTGTACTGTCGGAGGGAGCTGGTTAAGGATATTGTTGATTTTTATAGAAAAGAGGGTGACGCAGAGGACAGAGCCTTGTGGTACACCCTCTTCTTGTACAAAGTTATCTGAAAGGGTGTCCTTGATGCGTACTTTGAAGTTCCGGAGTGAGAGAAAATTTTTGATAAATATAGGTAGGTTTCCACGGCAGCCTATATTGAAGAGATCACGCAGTATGCCATATCTCCAGGTGTGGTCATAGGCTTTTTCAATATCAAAAAATATTGACACAAGATGGTTTTTTCTTAAGAATGCGTTACGGATTTGAGTTTCTAAATGTAAAATGTTATCTATGGTGCTTCTGCCTTTGCGGAATCCACTCTGGAAAGGGTGTATATGGCCCTCAGTTTCTAAAACGTATACTAGACGAGTATTAATCATTCGCTCCAGTAGTTTGCACAGACAACTAGTTAGGGCTATGGGACGATAGTTATTAGGATTAGTGGTGTCTTTTCCAGGTTTGGGTATGGGGATGACCATTGCATTTCTCCACTCCAAGGGAAAGGCATGCTCATTCCATATTCTGTTGTATAGCTGTAAAAGACTAACTAAAGAATCATGGGAGAGATGTTTAACCCCTTAAGTGTGACATATATTTCGGAAAAATGGACCAAAAATGGAAAATTTTTTTGACTGTTTAATTTTGTTCTTTATATTATTATAAAAGTTAGAAAATGGTTTTTTATTACAAAAACAAATTTTTAAATGCAATATTTTTAAATGCACCACTATATTTATATTTTTTGCATACACATGAAACAGTAATGGATTACACACATATCTTATTCAATTAGAGCAATTGGAGGGGCAGGAGGAAGATTATCTAAACATAATGACTTCCAATCTCTACAGGACATCATCATCATCACTTTCGATGTAATATTCATCGGTAGAAATATCGGAATTCAATCCCGAGGAACCTAAACTGTACTCCTCATCGGTGTCTGAATCAACGAGAAAACGAAACTCTTTATCAACCCAAGCGTGTTTTTGTTTACAGGCAGTTTTCGAAAGCCAGACCCACCACTCGCGGACGTTTCTACTCCGCAGGGGATAATTTAGTCTTTCCCGAAAAGCTCAAACTAACACTGATAAAACGTAAACATTCCCGCCCTTTTTTCTCGTCACCCCTATTTTGATGAAATCAAAGGAGACCTGACTCATGCGCAAAAGCATAAACGAAAACAGACTATATCTGAACAGCTGACAACACCCACCTACCTTTTCCCCCGACCGTCGAAATCGGTGAAAAACTAGGACCACTAATGCCATCTATTAGGAAAATAGAGAATTAAGTATCCTTTAGAAGAAACGAATCCAGTTCGGGCTTCACAAAATAGAAACGTTAATTTTTCTTCTACCCGAACTCAGTTCGGGCATCACAAATACTGCACGTAGTAGTTGCCCGAACTGGACTCGGGCGACACTGGCAAGGGGTTAAGCATTTCATTAGTGATGCCATCAGGGCCAGGGGATGTGTTAGATGACTGGCTTAAACTGTTGTGTAGTTCATTCATAGTGAAATTACTATTGTAGGAGAAGTTCGAGGAATTTTTGAAATTTAATTTATGGCGTTCGGATTGTTCCTTATATGGAAGAAAACTGCTAGAATAGGAGGTATTCCAAGATGTGAATGCTAGAGATTGACCTATCGTATTTGCAATTCTTTTTGTATCTGAAATAATTTGGTTATTGATGGATAGGCAGGATATGGAGTGATTACTATAGATGCCCATGATTCTTTTAGTTTTGTCCCATAGTTCTTTACTGGAGGTTGAAGAAGAGATTCCTGAGACGTACTGAATCCAGGATTCTCTCTGAGAACGCCTCCTTATTTTGCGTGCATGTGCACGTGCCTGTTTGTAGGTAATAAGGTTTTCAGTGGTGGGGCACCGCCGAAAATTACCCCACGCTTTCTTCTGCTGTTTTTTAGCGAGGGTGCAAGCCTCGTTCCACCACGGCTTTTTTATTCTATGGTTGCTTTTAACAGATTTTGGAATGCTCGCGTCAGCTGCATTAATGATAATGGAGGTGACATTCCTAACGACCTCGTCTATGTTTCCTTCAATAATGTTTGGTAATATGGTAGATAGCAAGGTGAAGGTCTGCCAGTCTGCTTTATTATGTATGTATCTGGGTATGTTAGTGGTTTGGTTGACATTCTGATATAAGGGTGAGAGAATGATCGGAAAGTGATCGCTGTTATGCAAGTCACCAGAAACTGAGAAATTATAGAAGGGGAGGATTGAAGGAGAACAGATGGCAAGGTCGATGGCATGGAAGGATTTAGTTGGATGATGGAAGTAAGTATTGTCGCCGTTATTCATAATACATAGAGAGAAATCAGTTGTAATTTGTTCTATTTGTTCACCTCTAGTATTGGTATCTTTGCTGCCCCATAATGGGCTATGGCCATTCATGTCACCAAGGAGTATAAATGGTGTTGGAAGTTCATGAATATGATTATTGAGAGATGTTTGGCTAATTGTTTCATTGGGAGGGAGATAAATGCAGCAGATGGTAGTGAGCTGTTTTAATTTGACACGAGCGGCAACTGCTTGGAGATTGGTATTCAGATTGACTATTATGTAGGGATAGTTATTGTTGACCAACAGGGCCACACCACCAGAGGCCCTGTCCCTCAGTTCGTAGTCTTTCCGAAGGATTGTATATTTGCGGATGGTAGGATGTTTATCGGGTTTGAGATAAGTTTCTTGAAGAGCAAAGCAGGCGGGATTGAGGTCATAGAGAAGTGTTTTAAGGTCATCAATTTTATTCTGAAAGCCGTGGCAGTTCCATGAGAGCAACAATGCCATAATTATGTAATGTTATGGGCATTGTGCGTCTCCTTTGTAATCCCTGCAGAGATATCTAGCGGTTTTATTTCTTCGTGTTCCATCGATTCTTCATCACTAATATCAGTTTCAGATGGATCTAGTTTTAAAATTGTGTCATCAATATGTGGCTGTGGGGGTACTTTTTTCTTGCTAAATTTGTTATATTTTAATTTGTAAGTAGATGTTTTACTAAGCTGTGGTCTGATTTGGGTAGAGCTATTACTTGTTACCTTTTTTTTAGGTGGAGTTTTTGGGGATGTAGAGCAAGGTTTGTTCTGCTTAAGAGTACTTTGTTTACTTGTTATGGTATTGATGGTGGAAATATTTGATGGAAAGTCGGTTTGAATGGCTATTGATTTCGTAGATTTTACTATTGCAGCATAGGATAGGCCAGGTTTTGGTGTACGATCTTCTATTATTTTACGAGCTTCAGGGTATGAGATTCTTTGTGTAGCACGTATTGACTAGATTTCTTTTTCAAATGCCCATTTTGGGCATGACTTTGAATATGATGGATGTTCCTGTTTACAGTTGACACATTTTGCAGCTGCAGAGCAGGTATCACTGTCGTGGTCAGAGGCACCACAACGAGCGCAGGCTGGTGATCCACGACAGGAAGTTTTAGTATGACCGAACTTTTGACACTGGAAGCAACGGATAGGATTTGGTATATATGGTCTAACGGGACATAATAGATAGCCAGCTTTAATATGGGATGGAATTGTGGGACACTGGAAAGTCAGAATAATATGTTTAGTGGGTATAATTTGGTTATTGTGTCGAATAGTGATTCGACGCACAGCACATACTTTTTCATCTTTTAGGTTTTCTAATATTTCGGCTTCAGAGCAGTGCAAAAGTTCAGGTTCTGATACTACTCCTCGTGAGATATTTAAGGATGTATGGGGTGTCACTGTAACAGGTTTTATGCCAAAGTTTTTAATCTTCATTATTTTGGATGCTTGTCTATTGCTTGATACTTCAACTAATAGGTCTCCAGATCGTAATTTTTTAACTTTTTTGACTTCTCCTACATTGTCTGTGATACATTTGTGTATTAAGAATGGTGATGTTTCATTAAAGGTACCTTCAACATAGTGGATGATGAAGAATCGAGCGTTCATATGTGAAAGTTGTGCATCTGTGTTTTCATTAGGAGTGGACAGTGGATTTAAGGTATGCGGAACATTGACGTTTAACAAAGAATTTTTCATAGCCATGTTGGGGGACTTGAGATTCGGACCCGACCGCACCACCCACCACGGAGCCCAACGAGGGGGTGTGCAATTGCACACCAGTGCTAATCGGGTCTATACGCGCTCAGTACATCCCTTAGGCAGCGTCCACCCTTAACGACGTGCCCAGTAGATGTCAGATTGCTTGATCCCTAGCAGTTGATCGAAATCTGTACCACCAGCCGATTGATATACAGGGGAACGCTGTATACCTCCCGTTTACCCGAAGCCGAGGCCAAAGCAATGTGTTGAGGTTTCTCCCGTGTCTGTGGAAATTCCGTAATGATGATTTCCTTTACGGGAACACCCCTCAATTACCAGGATCCCCATTTCCGGGGACACGGGTCTCCACGCACGGCAAACACGTGGGCAGTTTAACCGCCAATAGAAGCTGACGGCACAGAGCGACCGCAGCTTCTAAAGGGGGGCCCTCACCTCCAAGGAGGAAACTACACTGAGGGAGAAAGCAAAGTAGAGAGGAGGGTAAACAAAAGAGGAGTGAAGGATCGCTGGGGCCCCGGGATTGCGACACCCGTGAAAACCTAAAGAAGGTCTTCCCCCTGAGGGGAAAGTTTCATTAGGATGGAGGTAGATACTGCAGACTGTCGTGAGATGTTTAAGGTGAATACGAGCGGCAACTGCTTGGAGATTTGTGCTAAGATTGATGGTTATATGAGGATATCTATTGTTTATTATTAGGGCAACACCACCAGAGGCCCTGTCATTGAAATCATAGTCTTTTCGAAGTATCTTGTAGTTGCGAATAGTAGTATGTCTAGTGGTTTTTAGAAAGGTTTCTTGTAGGGCTATGCAGGCGGGATTATGGTCATAAATCAGTGTTTTAAGATCATTGTTTTTATTTAAAAAACCGTGGCAGTTCCAGGACAGCAGCAGAGCCATTATCAAGTTGTGTTAGGGATAATGGATAACTTCTTATTAATCCCCGAAGGTTGAGGTGGGGTACTAGGGATGAGATCATCATCCATTGCACTGTCTGTAATGTCAGAGTCCGATGGAGACAAGCGGAGGATAGTATCATCAATGGACCGTTGTGGTGGGATGTTTTTCATTCTGGATTTGTTATATTTGGACCTGTAAGCTGAGGATTTTTTGATTTGTGGCCGGCCTGCAGATGCACTTTTCTTTGTTTTGTTTTTGTGGTTTCCTATGTTAGAGTGATTCTTATTAGAAACAGGTTTAGCTATTGGAGTTGAAGTAAAAGGAGAAACAGGTATTGGTTTCGGTGGATCGGTTTGAATTGCTACGGATTTTGTCACTGCGGCATAAGACAGACCAGGTTTAGGGGTACGGCTTTCAACTATTTTACGGGCTTCAGGATAAGAGAGTTTTTGAGAGGCCCGCAGTGATTGAATTTCTTTTTCAAATGCCAATTTCGGGCATGACTTTGAATACGATGGATGTTCCTGTTTGCAGTTTACACATTTTGCAACTGCAGAGCAGGTGGCACTGTCGTGGTCAGAGGCACCACAACGAGCGCAGGCCGGTGATCCACGACAGGAGGTTTTAGTATGACCGAACTTTTGACACTGGAAGCAACGGATAGGATTTGGTACGTATGGTCTAACGGGACATAATAGATAGCCGGCTTTAATATGGGATGGAATAGTGGGAGACTGAAAGGTTAAGACAATCTGTTTTGTATTAATAAGTTGGCTATTGCGACGAATAGTGATTCGACGGACAGCGCACACGCTGTCCTCACTCAGGTTTTCTAATAGTTTGGCTTCAGAGCAGTGTACAAGGTCGGGTTCTGATATAACTCCTCTTGATGTGTTTAGGGATGTATGAGGGGACACTGTAACAGATTTTGGCCCAAAGTTCGTTATTTTCTTGATTTTTGACGCTTGTCTATTGTTGGACACTTCTACTAGAAGGTCTCCAGATCTTAGTTTTTTTACTTTTTTTACTTCACCTACATTGGCTGCAATGCATCTGTGTATAAGGAATGGCGATGTTTCGTTAAAGCCTCCTTCAAAACAGTGTATAATGAAGAATCGAGCATTAGTGTTTGAAATTTGAGGATCCGTGTTATCATTGGTAATAGGTAGCGGAACGTTGACGAGAGATGAAGAATTTTTCATATCCATGTTGGGGGAATTGAGATTCGGACCCGACCGCACCACCCACCACGGAGCCCAACGAGGGGGTGTGCAATTGCACACCAGTGCCAGTCGGGTCTATACGCGCACAGTGCATCCCTTAGGCAGCATCCACCCTTAACGACGTGCCCAGTAGATGACCGATTGCTTGATCCCTAGCAGTTGATCGAAATCAGTACCAACAGCAAATTGATACACAGGGGAACGCTGTGTGCCTCCCGTTTACCCGAAGCCGAGGCCAAAGTAACGTGTTGGAGAAGACCCCTCAATTACCAGGATCCCCATTTCCGGGGACACGGGTCTCCACGCACGGCAAACACGTGGGCAGTTTTCCGCCAATAGAAGCTGATGGCACAGAGTGGCCACAGCTTCTGAAGGGGGGCCCTCACTTCCTGAGAAGAAACCACACCGAGGGAGATGTGAAAGGAAACAGCAGAAGCAGAGAAGAGGGTAGAAAGTAGAGGAGCGAAAGATCGCTGGGGCCCCGGGATTGCGACACCCGTGAAAACCTAAAGAAGGTCTTCCCCCTGAGGGCTGGTCCTGATGGTATAACTTATGAAATGTTGAAACACTTATCCCATGACTCCCTACTTCACCTCTTACAATTATACAATAGAATCTGGAACGAACAAACCTTTCCCTCTGCCTGGAGCAATGCAATAGTTATTCCCTTCCCAAAACCTGGGAAAGATACCTCTAACCCTAGTAACTACCGTCCCATAGCCCTTACTAGTTGTCTCTGTAAATTAATGGAAAAAATGGTTAATACCCGCCTTGTTTACATTCTAGAAACTGGGGACCATATACATCCCTTTCAGAGTGGCTTCAGCAAAGGCAGGTCCACAATTGACAATATTTTAAATTTAGAGACACAAATTCGTAATGCCTTCCTTAGGAAGAATCACTTAGTATCAGTGTTCTTCGACATCGAAAAGGCATATGACCGAACGTGGAGATACGGTATCCTTCACGACCTCTATAATATAGGCCTTCGAGGCAACCTACCAATTTTCATAAAAAACTTTTTATCACTCAAACTTCCGTGTCCGGGTCAACAACACTCTGTCTGATAATTTCACACAAGAAGAGGGGGTTCCACAGGGCTCCGTCCTTAGCGTCACCCTCTTCTCTATAAAAATCAATAATATTCTTAACCAATTGCCTCCAACCGTCAATGGTAGCCTATATGTAGATGATCTTCAAATCTCCTGCCAGGGTAAAGAACGGCTCGAACGGCAGCTTCAAAATTCGATTAACCAGATCCTAAAATGGTGTAACACAAATGGCTTTACCATTTCTGCTGAAAAAACAATCTGTACCCATTTTTGCCGGAAGCGTAGGCTTTTGTTTTTTTTATAGGCAATAAGGTTTTTGGTTGTAGGGAACCGCCGGAAGACGCCCCATGCTTTCTGTTGCTGCTTCTTGGCGAGGGTACATGTCTCATTCCACCACGGTTTTTTGTTTTTTCGGAGTGTATCATTTGATTTAGGGATAGACGCAACTGCAGCTTTTATTATGATAGAAGTAACTTTTGTAACGACCTCATCAATTGTACCTTCTATGGCTTCAGGGGGTATGACGGATAGCTCAGTGAAGGCGTCCCAGTCTGCTTTGGCGTGTACATAACGGGAGATGGTAGAATTATGGGTAAGGTTTTGATATAGAGGTGAGAGTAGAATTGGGAAGTGATCACTATTATGTAGGTCGCTAGAAACAGAGAAATTATACAGAGGAAGGATGGGTGGAGAACAGATTGCAATATCTATGGCATGAAATGATTTAGTCGGACAATGGAAATAGGTGTTGTCGCCATTATTCATGATGCAAAGATTATAGTCAGTTATGAGTTGTTCAATTTGTTGTCCTCTATTGTTGATATCTTTACTGCCCATAAAGGACTATGAGCATTCATGTCCCCCAAGAGGATGAAAGGAGGTGGAAGTTGCAGGACCAGATTATTTAGTAAAGTTTGACTGATTGTTTCATTAGGGGGAAGGTAGATACTGCAGATTGTGGTAAGTTGTTTGAGATGGATGCTAGCGGCGACAGCCTGCAAAGTAGTGTTGAGATTAATGGGACGATAAGGATATTTATTGTTTATTAAGAGGGCAACTCCGCCGGAGGCCCTGTCCCCTAGCTCATAATCTTTTCTGAGGGTGATATAATTGCGGATTTGCGTTTATTTATTGGTCCTGAGATATGTTTCCTATAGGGCGAGGCAAGCGGGATTATGATCATAAATTAAAGTTTTGAGGTCATCGATTTTATTTAAGAAACCGTGGCAGTTCCAAGATAGCAGCAGGGCCATAATCAAGTGATGTTAGGGATGACGGAGAGCTTGCTTTTAGTCCCCGTATGTGTAAGTGGGTGTTGTATTGTTTTTGGGGGATAATGTTTTTTTTACAAATTAAAAGCAGTAATTTTTATTTTAATTGTTTTAACCATTAATTATTTATTTTCTTAATTCTTGTAATTAACTTGGAAGTTTAATTTAAATACCTTTTGTCAGGAGATATAATGGTCTGGATGACTCTTCTATAACTCAATAGCTAACTTCTTTTAAATTACTACTAATTATCCTTTTTTTGTTGGGACCTTTTTTTTAAATAATTACCTTTTCTTTAAATTAATTCTGCCTTTGTTTGCCCGGTCTCCGGAGGTGTAATTCTAATTATCAGGTAAATTCTGTCGATTTTCTGCTGACTATTAAGTTTCCCTCTCTCTTCAATAGCCTAACTCATTTCTTGCAATATCTCTTGTTCATGTCCGGTTTTTAATTAGTTTTACTCTCTTCTAATTTAATTTTTATTCCAAATTTTACCCAGGGTTGTCTCGGACGATTAGCTATCTCCCGCTAAAATTTTAGGAAATTTAATAACGTTTTTTTTAAGGCCCTTATGATCAATTAAGTTTTTTTCCCCATTTCAAGATGGCCGTTCTTGCCTGCGTTTCTTCTCGGCCAAGTTGGTTTCTTTCCCGCGTGCAGTGGTTGCTGGCCGCCATTTTCTTATTTTCTCGCTTCCTTCCCCCGTCGATCGAATGTTCTCGAAGTTTCCCGGCTGAGATGGCGCGCTCTGATTGGTCCCCGCGGCCGGCGTCTCTTCGAAGCTCCTCAAGCGTGGGGCGAAAAGCGTCAATCTGAAAGCTGGTGTGGTGCGGCTAGGACGTGATCTTGTCCGGTTTTTTTTTCATCGCATTTTTTTGGGGGCCTAGCTCGGCATAACAGTCGTCACTTCATCAAGAATCAGGATGTGAAGTGTTTACACGAAGGCCAGAGGGCCAGCTACTCCATGATCACCGTATAAATTTATTCTTTTTTTGGTGCGTAAGCACCCGGTGGCCCCACCACGTTTGTTTCATGATCGTTTTTTTTTTTACCAGTATGCTTCCCCTCACTTTTGATGTGAATTGGGCTTAAGCCCCCACCCCTTTTTTATTCTTCGACGTCCCGCTTCGATCGACTATGCGGAGATCTCCCATTTACCCTGACCGGGAGCCGCTAGTGTTGATTCATCGAGATGTCCCCGACGCCTGATTGAGCCGACCGGAATCCCCTTCAAGGAGAGACCAAGATGCCGGCTCTGGGAGCCACCAGCGTCCGACTGTCAGTTTCCTGAAACACCGGGACCCGACCTGCCATTGGATCCGTGGGTGAGAAAGCTCCGATTACGTTTTCTCTATCATCCTTATGCTACCAGGGATTTAAAATCAATAGCTAAATGTCTCTTCTCTTCAAGTAATGACCAGTGGTATAATTTCCTGTAACGCCATGTTTAAAATTTTTCTCTTGTTGTTAAATGATGTATGTTGATGCTGTGTTATTTTTTTTTTTTTCTTACCTAGTTAATTTTTGGAGTGTCATAAAATCTGTTTTATATTCTGGTTTGGCCTATGCTAATCTCTGTAATTGTTTGAGTTTTCTGCACATCAATGTATTTTGCTGCACCCTTTGGTGTAAAAATTGCTAAGTTCCCTTTTTATTCATTTTGGTAACTATTTAAACTCGCCTGTTGGATTGAAAAAGGTGGGGTTTCAAGTTTCTGTTAAGGATTTTGTCCGGGATTTTCATCAGATGCCTTGTATGGCTTGGGGAAGGTGGGGACTTGTTTGCCCAAATTTTTTTTTTCTTTTTTTTTGATAGGATAATTTTTTTTTTTTTTTCATGCTGCAGCAGAGCCTTTAACTTAAATTTTGGATCCAATGGAGCTACTTTTGTCATGACAACTTTATTATGCATTTTCTTTTGTTTTTATTTTATTTTTTTTTTGCTGTTAAATCTACAAGGGCTAATAATTGGGTAATTAAAGCATGCTAGTATTTTTTGTTCCTGAGCAATTCTACCACGCGCTGTAAAACCCCTGCGCTGTGTTTACTTACTTTTCATTTCTTTTTCTGATGTCGCGAGGCCACTAGCTGTTTACCCCTGTTATTTGTTAAATAAAATTTGTGATTTGGTGATCTAATACGATGTCTCTGTGTTTATTTTACCACTTTTCTAACACACACTTCAGGCAAGGCTGAGATCATTGGGTTATTTTCTACACTATCGGTCACAACGCATGGTAAAATCTTAATTCTGTTTTGGAAACTTGCTCAATTTAAAATCTAAATTTTAACCTAGCTAAACTAATTTCACGGCAGTAGTAAGTAGAATACTACATGGGGTACTAGGAATATCATCGTCATCCATGATATTGTCTGAAATGTCAGAGTCGGTAGGGTCTGAATGCAATATTGAATCGTCAATGGGTTTTTGTGGAAGGATGTTTTTAAGTCTGGACTTACTGTATTTTGTCTTATACGCAGCAGATTTTTTGATTATAGGTCTATTTTGAGTGGAGTTGTTGCTTTGAGACTTCTTCTTGGATGTGCTTTTTTGTAGAGCTATGGAAGAATTATTTTGGTTAGAGGTTAAGTGCTCAGTTTTAGTAGTGGAAGTAGGTATAGAGACAGGCACAGATGTTGGTGGCTCGGTTTGTATGGCAATGGATTTAACAGATTTGACTGCTTCAGAGTAAGACTGACCGGGTTTGGGGGTACGGGAGTATAGCACTTTACGGGCTTCTGGATAAGACAGTCCTTGTGTGGCACGCAAGGACTGGATTTCTTTTTCATACGACCATTTCGGGCATGAGCGGGAATATGAAGGATGATCTTGTTTGCAATTCACACATTTGGGTGGATTAGAGCAGGTGTCACTGTCGTGGCCGGAGATCCCACAACGAGCACAGGTTGGGGAACCACGACAGGATGGTTTGGTATGGCCGAACTTTTGACATTGAAAGCACCGAGTAGGGTTAGGTTTGTATGGCCTAAAGGCACATGAGAGGTATCCTGCTTTGATATGGGAAGGAAGTTTAGGTGATTGGAAAGTCAGAATTATATGTTTGGTGTCCAGTGTTTGGTTATTGCGTCGGATAGAGATTCTGCGAACTGCACAAACATTTTGGGATTTCAGATTTTCAAGGATTTCAGCCTCGGAGCAGTGTAATAGGTCAGGTTCGGATATGACGCCTCTTTATGAATTAAGTGTCCTATGGGGTAATACAGTGACTGGTTTTAGGCCGATAGTTTTTAATTGCATAATATTGTTTGCCTGTTTGTTATTTGTTACTTCTATTAAGATGTCGCCAGAGCGTATTTTTTTAATTTTTGCAACTTCTCCAACATTAGAAAGTATGGTTTTATGGATTAGAAATGGGGATGTTTGGTTAAAGTTTCCGTCCTGACATTTTACGAGAAAGAATTTTGCGGTAATAGCTCCCTCAGTGAGAGAGTTCGGAACGTTGACGTTGGATAAAGAAAGTGTCGAATCCATATTGGGGATTGGAAATTCGGACCCGACCGCACTGCCCACCACGGAGCCCAACTGAGGGGATGCATGTACATGCACCAGTGCTAGTCGGGTCTATACGCGCACAGTACATCCCTTAAGCAGCATCCACCCTTAACCTGTTCAGGACCGGCGAAAGGAGAAAGAAGCGCTTCCCCAGGCCCGCGCGCTCAAAGAGACTACGCACGCACGGGACCGGGCATTTTTCCCCGTTAGGTCTAATTTCATTTAAAAATTCATAAAAAATCATTACTGCAGTTAAATGCGTTGAAATTTGCAGATTATTATCATTGATAGTATCTGAATAAACTGTAGTAAATTTTTCACGATATTTAAAAACACAATTGCGTAATTTAAAGAAAATATTTTCATTTTGCTAAAAAAAAGTTACATAAAATAACAAAAATATAAATAACAAAAAATTATAAACTTACGAGTATTCAAAATATAGATAAAATATTATAAAACTGAATATAAGAAAATATAAGATAAATGTAAGAAAATTACTCAATAATATTTAAAACTTTTGTAACTTATGATACATTTCAAAACACTCTCCAGGACAAAGCCCTACGTTACAAGTTTTGCATTCATAATAACTCAACTTGCGTTTTTTTTCTTTTACTGAACTTTTTTTGCATACAATGCATTCTCTTCGTGCCTTTTTACCTTTTGCGTCTACATATATGTTAGGAAAATGTCGCCCAGTCAATCGCAAGGGGTTTGCAACTTTTGCAGTTTTTAGTTTCAAGGGCTTATTTTCTTTATGACTTTGGACAATTTGCTCAACAACATTTGTTCGGAATTCCAAAGATGAAATTTTTCTGCCTTTTTGCTTGCAGAACAGTATGTTTGCATTTAATAACGCCATGTCAAGAAAACCGAAAAATAATTTCCTATACCATTTTACAGTTTTCCGGAAAGCTGGGTAATGATGCATGATGGAGTCCCCTGTATCTACTCCTCCCATATACTTATTGTAATCAATAACGCATTGTGGCTTTCTTATGTCCTCTCCTGTTTTTCGATGTTTTTTTCCTGTAGGAATTAGTTCCTTACCGTGAAAAGTGGTCAACATGGTGACATCTTTCTTTTTGTCTTTGAACCCTATGACATTCATACCCTGCTTTTGAAATGCAACAATACGATCATTTTGGAAATGAGTCGGTAAATCTTTTGGCATGCCTTTCCTGTTTTTTTGCACAGTGCCACACATATTTGTTTTTTTCTGCAAAAGATGAGTGGCTAGTTCAGGAGAAACAAAAAATCTATCAAGGTATAGATTATAGCCTTTATCTTCTAAATCTGCCAACAGAGTCTTCACAACACGTTCTCCATAAAGTGCACCTGGCTCCGATAGTTCAGTGTCTTTGCCAGTATAGACAAGACAATTCCAAATGTATCCAGAATTGGAATCACATAATTTGTAGATTTTTATGCCATATCGTGATCGTTTGGAAGGAATATACTGACGGAAGCCGAGTCTCCCTTTCCACGGAAAAAGACTTTCATCGATAGAAATTTCTCTTCCGGGAATATAAAGAGTTCTGAAATTGTGTACCAGTTTTTCCAGAACTGGGTTTACCTTTTCAAGTTTTTTTGCATCCTGTTTTGATGTAAAATGAAGACATCTCAAAATTTCCAAAAACCTATTTCTCGTCATGACAGAACCAAAAAAAGGAGTGCAAAGCATTGGATTTGTAGAAAAATACATCTTGATTGTGGGTTTCTTGATTATACTCATTAGTATAATCAAAGATATAAACACCCTAATTTCATTTCCTGTCACGTCTACAATGCATCGAGGATCTGGAGATTTCGATGAACTTACTTCTGTTTTGGATTTTTCAAAAATAAATTTTGAAAAATTATTTGTTTCATTTACTATAATTTCAATAATTTCATCCGTGAAAAACAAATTAAAAAAATCTAATTCCTCATCAACTGGCTCTGCACTGTTTATGTAGATACCACTATTTGCAGAAAACTCCATACTTGGCAATTCTTTGATATCCGTTTGCCAGTCACTCGTACTTAAATTGTCCGCACTATTATCGGCATAATCAACTATTTCAGTGTCATCTGAATAGTCAGATTCACTGCTGCTAACATTCGAAAAATCACTTTCCTCCGTTTCACTATCAGATTCGTTCATCAATTTAAAAATCTCGCTCTCACTTAAATATTTTACTCTTTTCGCCATGATGGCTAGGATAAAACTGACCCAAAACGTACAAAATACTATCTTGCTAACTACTCCCAACCCTAAGCAATAAACATTTCATCCTTTCCCCCAATCCGCGAAGAAAAAAAACAAAACAGCGCTCTGTAAATCACAGCCCTTTAAATGCTCAAACCTTCGGAAAAGAGCGAACACGTGCAGTTGTTTACATTTTCGAATCCCCCTCATACAACAACAACAAAAAAAAAAAAGCTCGGAACCAAAAGTGCAAATTGAAGGTCAAAGCTCTCTGGAATGATATTTGAAAATGTAACAGACTTCAAGCGCCATCTAGTGCCGTTTAAAAATTCAAATAAAACGTTCCAATCTGAAATCACGTTTGTGTGATGATGGGCCGGCTGGCACGGAAACACTGATCACAAATACGATATCGCGGGCCGTGAGGGAAGAATCGTCTGATCACATATACGCGATCACGGTCCTGAACAGGTTAACAATGTGCCCAGTAGATGTCCGTTTGCTTGAACCCTAACAGTTGGCCGAACCAGTACCACCAGCTGATTGATACACAGGGGAACGCTGTGTACCTCCCGTTTACCCGAAGCCGAGGCCAAAGCAATGTGTTGGAGAAAGTACCCCTCAATTACCAGGATCCCCATTTCCGGGGACACGGGTCTCCACGCACGGCAAACACATGGGCAGTTTAACCGCCAATAGAAGCTGACGGCACAGAGCGACCGCAGCTTCTAAAGGGGGGCCCTCACCTCCAAGGAGGAAACTACACTGAGGGAGAAAGCGAAGGAGAAAGCAAAGAAAAGAGGAGTGAAGGATCGCTTGGGCAACGGGATTGCGACACCCGTGAAAACCTAAAGGAGGTCTTCCCACCTACAGGTCTCTTGCCAGGGCAAGGACATACGTCTCTTAGAACGGCAATTACAAAATACCATCAAACACATTTTAAATTGGTGTAACACTAACGGCTTTAAAATCTCTGCCAACAAGACAGTAGCCATCCACTTTTGCAGGAAGCGTGGGATCCATCCAGATCCAGAACTTTACTTAGGCCGGTCCAAAATAGAAGTCCGGGATTCTGCCAAGTTTTTAGGTGTTTTCTTTGACAAGAAACTCACGTTCGCTCAACATATTTCCTACATTCGCAGCAAATGCGAAAGGAACTTGAATATTTTAAAGGTGCTTTCTAATACCTCTTTGGGGGCTCAGCGTGATGCCCTGTTGCGTGTATACCGTGCTGTTATCCGCTCAAAAATGGATTACGCTTGCAGCATTTATGGATCGGCCTGCAAGACAGCTCTAAGAAAACTTGACACTGTGCATCATACCGCACTACGTATCTGCTCCGGAGCTTTTAGGACTTCTCCAGTTCAGAGTCTTTACATAATCTGTCATGAGCCATCCCTCACTCATACTCGTCATAAGATTTCACTCACTACATTTTTCCGGATACTTTCTCATCCTTCACACCCATTAAAGTCCTCTTTTTTAGATAATCACCTGGATCGCTTTTACCAAAATCGTCCTTCTTGCACCCCTCCTTTTGGACTCCGAAGTCGCCGGAGTCTTATGGGCACCCATTTAGCTGATGTAAGGGTCTCTACTAGCTCGCATCTTGAAATTTCACCTTGGGACACTCCATATGTCTACTACTTACAACCTTTCAAAAGTTTCACAAAACAGAATACGGATCCTCTAATATATCAACAGCTATTTCACGACCACAAAGCCAAATATTATAAGTATGAAAATCTCTACACGGATAGTTCAAAGTCTGAAAACCATGTTGGCTTTGCCTATACCGATCGTTCTCACACATGCAGCTATACTCTCCCTACCTTTTGTTCTGTATTCACTGCCGAACTTTTAGCCATTTATGAAAGCCTCCAGTTCATCTCTACCTCAGACAAAAAACGCTTTGTAATCTATACAGACTCTTTAAGCGTTCTGGAAGGCCTCCACTCTGACTCTCCTTCAAATAGCTACATTAGTAAAGTCCACTATATGCACAGACAACTAACTGATAACGGCTATGATATCCTTTACTGCTGGGTACCGAGTCACACCGGAATACAGGGCAATGAGGAAGCTGACTCTCTGGCCAAACTAGCTACCCTTCCTTATCCCCGCCCTCTGCCTTACAGCGATATAAAATGAGGAATATCCTATCTCATACAAGACCATTGGATCAGCGAATGGAATAGAGAAATAGACAATAAATTGTATCAGATACACCCATCTCTCAACCACTGGCCCTCTTATCCCAATTGCAAGCACGATGTCATTCTGACACGTCTCCGCATCGGACACACGAGACTAACCCATAAACACTTACTGCTAGGTGAACCTGCTCCGGAGTGCCCCCATTGTCATACTGACCTCACCATTCGTCATCTTTTGACCTCATGCACTGCTTTTAATAGTTTTTACCAAGCACTTTTTAACTTCTCTCATCCCAAACTTGACGATATTTTGGGTGAAACCCCGCATCGGAATCTGTTTGCCTTTCTTAGGCGTACCAATATTTTTTACTCAGTGTGAAGTACCTAATTTTGTCTGACTAGTACCAGGATGGGAACCCCCCCCCCATCCAGATATCGAATTTTGCTTTTCATCTTTTTAGTCTTTACTTTTTAGCTTTTACTAGGTTTTGTGATAGCCTTTTACCTGTTTGCATCATTATATTGTTTTAACTCATCGTCTGGCGCAGCATGTCCTTTTTGGACCTTGTGCCAATAAACACCAACAAACCAACCAACCAACTACCCTATAGCGACATCAAGTCTTGCATCTGTCCTAAGTACAGCGTCAGTCCTCTTATCCTGCCACTTCATGATCATCATCTTCCCTTTCTAGAAAGCAATCATTTCTCCTTTCTACAATTTTTTTCATTCTACATCCTCTGGAATGTCCTTCCTATTTATTCGCAATGTCGAGTACACGTCCGTTTTCGACGTAAAATGGACGTTTACGGTCTGCTAATCCATTTAATGGAACCAAACTGTAAACATCCGTTGAACGGACATTTACAGTCCGTTCTACTAATGTTACCTTATTAGAATTTCCACTAAACAGGGAGAATTATAAAAATGGTCCATTGTTACGCAATATCCCTTTCTAAATAGCTGTTTAGTAACATCATTACGGCCTTTACACCAGTTCCTTGTTGTTCAGATCCTGGTAAGTACTTCGTCTCTTTTCCAGTGTATATCATCAAATTTGAAATATAGCCAGAAGATGATTCACAAGGTACGAAAAACTTTATCCCGAATCATGCTCGTTTAGATGGTATGTATTGCTTCCACCCAAGCCTTCCTTTGAAAATCAGGAGAGATTCATCAATTAATAAATCCCTCTTTGTGGAAAATGTTTCTTTGTAAGTTTAGGAACACCTAGAGAGGAACAGAATGAATCATCATGCGCTCCCCCCCCCCCTTGTATTCTCCCTTGCTGCTCTGTCCAACTTCTGGTGGCACCTATTTGGTCTCTCTATTTGCAGTCCTATTCTTTTTAAGTTTTGGACATTTTGCTGACCCTTTTCCTTCCCCTTTCAGTTTGTCGCTTCATTCTTTCTAAGTTTCAGCATTCTGCTGCCTCTCATTTATATTTTCCAGCTTCCTGCAAGCAACTTTCTTTTGCCCCTCCCTTGTTACTCTGCTGACTCCATGCGAATGCTTATCAGTGCTTGCAGACAGAGGATACTCACAGTGGGCTTTTAAAAACTTTACTACTGAAATGGTACAAAAAGATTGTTTCCCGAGCGAATACAGGGTGCCGTAAGGGCGAGCACCTCTCACAGCAGGCCACATGGGCGGATGTCAGGGGGACACCTTTGGAGATTTATATTATTATTTCTCTTCTTAGAAAATGTCTTGGCTAGGGCAGCAAAATTTAAATTTGCCAGGGCCGCTGATGACCCTAGCTATAACTCTGCTCACACCCCCTTTCAACGAGAGAGATATATTTACACTAGGAAACTTGGAAACCCTTTAGAAAATGAAGTTTCAACACGGACTATTCTGTGGAAAGGAATAATTACATCACACGAATGAACTAGTTTAGAGGTTCCTAGTGATCAAGAGACAGAAAAGCAACAGCATGAAAGTACAAATCTAAGAGACACCTTTGAAGTAGTTGAAATTTTTTGCAAAATTTGACAGTGGTGAAATCTCAAAAAGAATTGGCTTAGTTATAATCCAAAAAATAAAAACTTATACTGCAGTGTATGCCTAGAATTCACTGATGGGTCATCTGTCTTAAGTCAAGGCTTTGACAAATACTGGCATATAAGTCAGTCACTTAGCGAACATGAGAAATCCATAATTCATCTAGAATCAGTGAAAAACTTTTTCTTATAAGCATGGTCATACGGTTGAGCATATGCTATTTTATCAGAGGCCAAAAGTAAGTTTCTGATAGACGAAAAATAGTTTCGTCAGTGATTAAAACCATAAAATTTTTAGGCAGACAAGGATTATGGTTTTTGAGGGAAAGAAGAAAGTGCTCATACGTTAGAAAATCAAAGTATCAACCACGGAAACTTCTTAGAGTTAATACTTCTTCTTTGTAATTATGAACCTACTTTACAGAATCACGTCAAAAAATAAAAAAAAGTAAAACTGGACGAGAATCTGCCATCAAAAATACCAGAGGTAGGTAGGTAGAAGAGTAGGGTTTATCATGAGGTTCAAGCAGCTGGTCAATATTCAGTTCTTATAGACACCATGATAGCCGTATCAAGTTTTGATCAGTGTGCAATAATTATTAGGTATGTTTTTGAAACAGCAGTTAAAGTCTATTAGGTTTGAAATGCATAAGTAGTAGTGCTGGAGAAAACTTCAAAATGCTTAAATCTTGCTTAGTGATACAGGTTTGGTTTATTAAAAATGTATTGCTAACTTACAATTTTAATAAACCAGACCTGTATCACTAAGCCAACTTCAATAACCATACCTACGCTTACTTACGCAAATCTTTAGAAATAATATCAACAGAGGGCAGCATTAACGATACGACCCATGCAACCATTAACGAAACCTGGAGTGACGTCATGTGCCGAAAGAGCGGAGAAAGAGAATAGGAGGCAAGAAGCCACATCATTCCCGCGAGGAAGGAAAAGGACTGAGGATGGCCGTGAAACGGCGGCCGAAATATATCTCCGGAGGAAAATGGTATTGTTTTTAATTAAGTTAACTATGGAAATCCTCTGTATTACTTTTTAACCTTTTAATAGTGCTAACTCTTTTGATGGAGCTTCTAACATGAGTGGACAATACAATGGTGTCGCTGCAAAACTTACAAGAATTGATCCCCAACCACATCCATACGTGGTAATAAGCTCATGTTTTTGAATCTTGTGATGTCTGATACATCACAATGCATTCCTGCCTCAATATTGTTTTTCAGGTTACTTCAAGAGACCCAAGTATTCAGGGGCGTAGCCAAGGAGGGGGGGGGGGTCACAATCAGTTGTAATTTCTTTTGTAATCCAGGCCCGTTTATTACTCCTGTATATTACAGGTAACGTTTTCACTCCTTTCAATGCACGGGGATGTTTGCTTTTGGCAACTACAAGCAATTTGCACTTGTACGTACCAGCTGCATTGCTGCAAACTAATACCGTTACCCTTTCTTCCGATTCTTTAATTCCAGATGAAGCACCTTCTTCACTAGCTGCATATGTTTGTCGTGGCAAACATCTCCAGAAAAGACCAGTTTCATCTGCATTGAATATCTGTTCTGGAGATAAATTTTCACTAGCCACTAGTGAAGAAAATTCATCGATAAACTCCTCAGCAGCTTCCCTGTCAGCTGAGAGTTTCTCTCCATGTGTTTCAATATAGCGCAGACCATGCCTCTGTTTGAATTTCTTCAACCAGCCTGAACTAAAGTCACAGGGTTGCTCCACCTTTAATTCAACATGCAACTCTTTAGCTTTCGCTCTTAGTACAATTCCAGAAATTGGGATCCCGTCATCTCGCCGAGCTCTGAACCATTCGTATATTATGGTATCCAAATCTGAAGATTTTGCCTGATGCATAGTTTTTCGATTTTGAAATCCTGAACTGCTGTCACTTTTACTGTAAAAATTCAAATATTTTTCTTTACTTTTCCGAAAGTCGTATACCGTTCTTACGGAATTTCATGAAGGGAGCAAGGAGAGACTTTGATATTCTCCAGTTGGGTACCAATAAGACTCCTACGAATCCTTATTCCAAAGGGAGGAGTACATGAGGGGGGATTTCCGTACAGACGGTCCAGACGAGTGTCCAAAATAGAGTCCCTCAATGGGTGGGATGGATGGGAAAGGATACGAAAATAGTTGTTTAATGACAGCTTGTGACAGAAGGCTCATGACATATATATATATGATATGAAGATACGTGATAAAAAGACTTTGTATAGGTGATGTTCTAAAAGCTCCGGAACAAATGCGTAGTGCGGTGTGATGCACTGTGTCAAGTTTTTTTATTGTTGACCTGCAAGCAGATCCATATATACCACAGGCGTAATCGATTTTGGTATGAATTACTGCGCGGTAGATCTGCAACAGGGCGTCACACTCCGCTCCCCAAGAAGTGTTGGTTAATACCTTTAGGATATTTAGGTCCTTTTCACATTTGCTGCGGATATACGAGATATGATTAGCAAAGGTCAATTTTCTATCAAAATATACCCCTAAAAATTTAGTAGAGTCTCGTATTTCTATTTTTGAGCTGCCCACATAGAGCTCAGGATCAGGATGGATCCCTCGTAAGCGACAGAAGTGCATACTGACAGTCTTTTCCGCAGAAATGTTAAACCCATTTGTGGTACACCATTTTAGGATGCGATTGATGGTGTTCTGGAGCTGACGCTCAATGTAACGCATGTCCTTTCCCTGACAGGAAATTTGAAGGTCATCGACATATAGGCTTCCGTGAACAGACGGAGGTAGTTGATTGAGAATGTTATTGATTTTTATTGAAAAGAGGGTAACACTTAAGACAGAGCCCTGAGGGACGCCCTCTTCTTGGACAAAGCTGTTGGATTGTATGCCTTTTAATTGTATTCTGAATTTTCGAAGCAAGAGAAAGTTCTGGATAAAGATTGGAAGGTTGCCACGGAAGCCTAGATTGTGGAGATCCCGGAGAATACCATATCTCCAGGTCTTGTCGTATGCCTTTTCTATGTCAAAAAAAAATTGATATTAAGTGGTTCCGTCGTAGGAAAGCATAATACATTTGGAAACCCAAATTCGTAATGTCAGATGTTGATCTGCCCCTGCGGAAACCACTTTGGTAGGGGTGTATATGGCCCTCTGTTTCTAAAACGTAAACTAAGCGTGCATTGATCATTTTCTCCAGCAGTTTGCAAAGGCAACTAGTAAGGGCTATGGGTCTGTAGTTATTAGGATTGGAAGTGTCTTTTCCGGGCTTTGGAAAGGGTATGACTATGGCATTTCTCCAGGAGGAAGGAAAGGTATGTTCATTCCAGATTCTATTAAACAGCTGTAGTAGATTTGCAAGGGAAACGTGAGAAAGGTGTATTAGCATGTCATATGTGATACCATCGGGACCAGGAGAAGTGTTCGTTAACTGTCTGAGTTGACTGGTGAGTTCATGGATTGTAAAGATACTATTATAAGAGAATTGCGAGGAAGTTTTAAAGGTTCAGCTGAGCAGCTTGATTTTAATAATGTCAGATCTAAATTTGATCAAGTGCACCTTGCTATACAAAACTTTTGTTAATTTTATGGCTGAAAAAATTAATAACTGAATTCCAAATACTTCAGAGTTGAAAGGAATCCACATCAAATTAGAACTTTCATGTGTGTGTGTGGAGAAGAATTAAAAAATATATATATATATGAGTTGTGAAATAGCCCCTCATGAAGGCATAGAAAATCTCGAAGAAGCGTTTAGAATATCTGTATTCAATGTTGCAACTGATACTATTAATCAAAGCTTTATTAATAGATTTTCTATGCATAAAGAAGTTTATTTAGATTTATCTTATTTCGATCCAGGACAATTTTCAAAACTGCAAAAAAACAGGACTCTCAGCGCATTTAACAAAATATGTGAGTTGATACTTAAATAAAGGAAAATTAACATCCAAGATATCAAAAAGAAGAGTCAAAGATGACTATATGAGTGCAGGGATCAAGCTGTAGTCGCATTTTTCGCAAAATGAGACGAATTGCACGAAAATTGCAAAAGAAAAAATATTGTCAGTCGCAAAAATGCGACAGCCATTTTTAACTTCCGTGTTCTCTGAAAAGAGAATTTTATGATTCCCAGAATAGCCTTTACGCACTTTAGCGATCTCTCCTTTTTTTTTTTTTTTTCCTTCTCAAAATTCTTAAGAGCACCTGTTGAAACACCCAATCAATCACCTTGAAGGTGGGCTTACCCCTTTCTCGTCCAAGGTCCAACCTGCATGTATCCTTGCACCCCTCCCCCTACCTTCCATCTCTTCCCTCATGGGCTAAAAGTACACTCAAAAGAATTGGTACTTGTAGATCTGTTCTATGGCAATAAGAGTACTTTGAATCTTTTACCATTATGGATAAATATATTATCAGAAAGGGCAAAGATAATGATGATTTGGCAAATGACGGCAAAAAACGTGAGGAATTTAATAATTTAATTGTGACTCTGAGGTGGTAAAAAACATAAAACTGCACAGACACCATTCCATCTGAGTAACTAATAAAGAAATGGTGCCCCCTTTTCAAATGGGTGGAAGTGGAATGGAAAAATGAAATGCTTCCATGCATAGCTGACATCTAAGAAAAGGCAATGTGCTAGCAAGTAATAAAGGTAAGAGAAAATTCTAAAATCTAATTACTTTAGTTTTCTATACTTTCATTACCAGTAGCAGAATATAGGAGATGGGAGACGTACGTCACAGGTGTTTTTTTTTTTTTTTTTCTTCTTCCCTACATGCTGGCAGATTATTTTCAGTGCACTTATATATATTGGGTCTAATAAATGCTTTAAAAAGTTTTTAAAAGCCTTTTAAATGGCATGCATATCCAAATATATTTTTACAACCATTTCCTTTCTTCTTTTTTTAAGGATGTCATATATAAATTTGACACTTTGAGGAAACATGAAGGAAGTGTTGACCACAAGCATGCTGTTGCAGCATCCATTTCTAAAGCCTAAGAAGCTACAGTTGCTGCTATGAATATTGTGTATCTCCAAGCTAAAGAAAATTGGGTTGTACCAAACTTTAGGATTTGAATGTAGATGCACATACTAATTATGAAAGCTAAGAAAGTGTAGGGGAAAGTACCCCAAAACGGGATAGCTTATCTATTCTTCGCTTTATTTCTTATTGTGTACAAGGTACATTCCAAAGTTAGACGTCCTTTAAAAGTATGCACCTTTTCAACTACTTAAAATACCTTTGTCACATTTGTTCAATAATATTTATGTGAAAAATACTGGTTTCACAAAGTCTTACACGATCCCGTTTTACCCTACCAAGGGTGGGTAAAACGGGATAGGGATTTGTATGTTATTAAGTTTTTGCTGATTTTACTTTGATTTAGTTTTTAGAACAAAAATAGGCTGCGTTTTTATAGAAAGAAACTTTTAAATTGTAAATTTGAAAAATTACATAACACAGAAATCGCATAAAAATGTGTCGTCTTCTTCTGCTTTGGAACAGGCTTCGTGTGCAGCTCGAGGAGCCCCCCTTGCAGCTCGAGCATTGTACCCAGCCTTCTCCAGATTTCGATTCAAGATACAGAGCGTTGCAAAAAATACATGCTTCATCTTCTGAAGACGACGACGTCCAACCTTGGCTAACTGATGAAGGTTTTCTTATGTTAGGTCCATTTTCTTCGTTTTTTACAAATGTTGATTGTGGTTTTGTTTCAGGTTCAGAGTAACATTTTTTAGCTTTATCTGCTTCTCCACTTGGTTTTCTTTTACGCCTCGTTTGTTTTGTCTTCGGAAGATTCGAGAGACTTCTTTTGGCAGTCCTTTTTTTTCAGCTTTTGAGTTCTTTCTCGTTCCTTTTTTTCACGCGCTACTTCTTCCAACTCAAGTTTACATGGGCTTCCTTTATAATTGCTATTTTCCCTCTTCTTCTATCGTGTTTATTTTGAGGTCAAGGTCCAATCACTCGTGGTGGAGGTAGAATTTCTTTGGGTGATACAGAAAATGGCAGTGAAGGACGATAGTATAGCCCGAGTCCTTTGTTTCCTATTGAAGTGGACGCTTGGATAACTCCAGCGTTTGTGCTAGTGTTATCGGTGCCCCCATCACTAGGTGATTCATTCAATACTGTCTCTAGTGGTTGTGATGACTGCAAACTCTTAGATGCTATGACTGAACTTGAAGATCCTTTGGATCTGGCCTCGTTATGTTGCAGTTGTTGTAATTGTTTATACATATTTTTATTCATTACATATTTCAATTAAAATGATGATTGTGGTTTTGTTTCAGGTTCAGAGTAACATTTTTTAACTTTATCTACATCTCCACTTGGTTTTCTTTAACGCCTCGTGAAACTTAAACACATATAATAACTTAAACACATTGCCAAAACATTAATGGAAATGGTCGGGTAAAACGGGACACATCAAAATTGTATCCCGTTTTGGGCACCCCAAAAGTGTCCCGTTTTGCCCGACCGTGATGATTTTGACAACATAAATGGCTGACCCCTGAACCGTCACTCACGAGCAGTATTTAAATACATGAAATTGTTGTTAAAAGAGCTATGAACAAAACACAGTACTTACCGGTATTGTTCCGAAGTACGGAGAAGCACAAGTATAGTTGTTCTGCAGTCGAAAAAAGTATAAAGTAAGTAAAAATCTCGCTTGAAAACTTTGAAAGATATTTCTTTGCGAAACACGTGGCTAGCGTTGAGAGGTCAACTGAGAATGCTGTCATGGCGATCGGGAACCAGTTTAGCCTGTCTCCCGCGAAATAGCACCACCAGTCAAGCTCCGAGGCTCAATATCCCGTTTTGCCCGCCTATCCCGTTTTGGACAACTTTCCCCTACTTGAGATGGAGGCAGCAATGGCAAATGTCAGTAGAGAAAAAATAGTTGCCAAAATAAAACAAGCTTGGTGGTTTTCACTGATTGATGAATGCACAGATATTTCTGTGGAACAGAGCCTAATAATTTACTTAAAAGTTGTTCATAAGGGTAAATTGTTTACCCATTATTTAACTTTAGAAAAACTGGAGGGTGGTACAGTATGGAACCTGTTATCCGGAATGGTTGGGACCAGGTGTATTCTGGATAACTGAATTTTCTGTATAACTGGTTGGGGATTAACGTCACATCTACTGATTTGATTGGTAGCATAAATGTTACTCTCTATTTTTGATTAGAATTAAACATTAATTGTTAATATGCTAGAAAAATAATTAAAAAAACTCTAATATGATCAAGATAAATAATAATCATTTAGAGAGGAAGTAGTAAATATATGATAACTTCTTGAAAACTTAGTCACACACTAAAAAAATAAATAAAATACCTTATCAAATTGCTTAATTTATAAATTCTAGCTGTAGTACTCAAAATAAAAAAACAAAAACATAATAAATAATAAAATAAAACTCATTTTTTGCTTTTCTTTTGGAAAAAATAGGAATTTAATCAATTGAAAAATAATTCAGGATAACTGATTTTCCGAATAAGAGGTTCGATACTGTACAACAGCTAATCATTTGTATTCACGCATTATGGGTATGTTAAAAAAACATGATATTGATATATCCAGATGTCCCAGTTTAGCTACACATGGAGCATCAGTTATGACTGGAGTCTTTGCAGGGTGTTTCTGCTCTCTTAAAGAATCAAAATTCCCACATACTGTCATTATACTGTGTTGCTCACAGATTGGCATTAGCTTCTAATCAGGTCACATCCAAGCATGCATATTTAGCAAAATATCAATATATTTTAAAGAGGGTGTATACTTCCTTTGAAAATTCACCTAAAAACACTAGAATTTTAGCAGATATTCAGTCAATTTTAGATTAACCATGCAAAAAAAAAATATAACAGGTTTCTGCTACTCGTTGGCTGTCTTTAGGAAGTAGTGTTTCTGCCTTTAAATCTAACTGGCAGGCTCTTGTGTCTGTACTTATGCAAGACAAACGCCCCGTTTCTCAAGGTTTGCTGAAGCAAATATCCTCATATAAATTTTTAGCTGCAACAGCCCTAATGAATGATGTTATGTTTACCATAAATAAATTAAGCTGCACATTTCAGAAATCTAATATAGATTTTGGAACTGTACAAGCAAATGTTGCAGCATGCCTTGCTGGTCTGGAACAATTGAAGAGTGGCACTGGTAGCAGTCTTATGTCTTTCAGTTGTGTCATTCCAAATAAAGCTATGGTATAATTTGAATACCAGGTGCATGCTGTTTTTGATAGTTTTAAACAAAGGGATATGTTTAAAACATTAATGCCAAGTTTTATGAATACAATCATTGAAAATACTTAGACATACAATTATCAAAATATTCAATATATTTGTACCTAACTGCATGCCCAAAGAAGCAAAAGAACTAAATACGTATAGTAATACAGAAATAGAAGCCATACATGAAGTGTATTCCGAAAATTCTGAAATCTCATTAAATGAAATGTCAGAGTGGGCCGTATTTAAGCATTTAATGGCGTCTAGGTGCAAACACATGAATTTAAGGGATTTAATACAATACACGTTTGCGAATGAAATGCATGAACAGTATCCCCTAATGTCTTCCATTGTTGAGTATGCAGCTACTATTCCGCTACATACACTGTCTACCAATAAGTATTTGGACACCTACAAAGTTACTCTTAGAGGTCATTGACATTTGTAACGAAGCCGTGAGAAATCTGAAAATATTGGGGTTGGAAACTAACTCTCTTATGGATTTAATCATAATAAATTTCATTATGTCCAAAATCGATGATGCGGTGATACAATGATGGGAATTGGCTTTGGATAATGAGCTGTCCGTCTCTCGATATGTTTAAATCATTTATTGAGAAAGAGGCGAGAAGTCTACAAGAAAATAAATTTTCTAAACTGGAATTCAAAAATGTTCAAGCAAAATCAGTTGTAAATAACGCAGTAAAAAAATCTAATGTACATAATACTGTAGTGAAAAGAGAAAATATAAATAATGATGTAAAATTTAATAATTGTATTCTATGTAAACAAAATCACGTGTTATTTAAGTGTACCAGATTCCATGTGATGAATGTAAATGGTAGATGGAAGTGTGTTGTGTACAGATCATTTGTGTACAAATTGTTTAAGAAGTAATCATTTAATTGATAATTGTAGAATAGGATTCAGTTGCAAAAATTGTGCAGCTAGGCACCATACATTACTGCATAGTTATGTATATAATGATCAAGTGCCTCAGTCACAGTCAGTAAGCACCATAGCAAATAGCTACACAAAATCGCAAGAACATAATCATGTTTTGCTATCAACAGCAATAATTAAAGTTAAGTCTCAGACTGGTAAAACAATAACTTGCTGGGCATTAATCGACAACGGCTCGCAAAACATGCTAATTTCAAAATACTGCGCAGAACGACTGCAATTGTCGATGAAACAAACTATGCACCGTTTGGTGGTAATAAATGAAATCTATGCTGAATCATGTTTATATTCTACCAATTTCGAATTTCATCTCTTCCAAAATTCAATATGGAAAAACAGGATTGGCCTCATCTGAATAATTTATGTCTTGCTGTGGGGTGTGTGTGGATCCATCATATTTTGTGGAAAGTGAGATTGATATTCTGTTAGGTGCTGACATTTTTTTATTCTTAGTCACTGGTTCTCCCATATTGGGACCCAAAGGTACACCCTCTGCATTACCTACCAAGTTAGGACATTTGTTGTCTAGTAGTGTAAATATACCAGCCACTCAAAATTCATCTGTGGTATGTCACACTCTCGCAAACATTGAAAATAATCAAAAAAAATTTTGTGAAAGTGAAACAATCCATAAACCTGTTAAACCTAATGATGAAGACGAATTGGCCGACACCATTTTTGACAAATTTCATACTCGAAACTCTGAGGGTAGATACGTCGTAAAGTTACCTTTTAAAGAAGATTCAAACCATGGGGACAGTAACAAAGGAGCTTTAATGAGATTTTTTTCGCTTGAAAGGAAATTACAATCAAATGAACAATTAAGGCAAACATATATTCAATTCATGGAAGAGTACCAAAGTCTTGGTCATATGACTCCTCTCACATCTGATTTAGCTTCCCAAAGTTATATGTTACCACTTCACGGTATAATAAATGAAAATAGTTTAACAACGAAATTACGAGTAGTCTTTGATGGAATTTTTAAAACGAGTAACGGCAAATCAGTAAATGATGTATTATTGAAAGGGAAAAAACTCCAAACAGACATTTTTGCGGTCTTGTTAAAATTCAGAACTTTCCCTGTGGCATTTTCTGCTGATATTACAAAAATGTACTATCAAATTCTGATAGCTAGTGAAGACAAGTCATTCCAACAAATTTTTTGGAGAGAATCTCAAAATGAACCTATAAAAATTTATACACTAAATACGGTCACTTATGGCACAGCATGTGCTCCGTATCTCGCAATCTGCACCATACAACAAATGCGCAGCGATGAGAAGGAATGATTTCCAAATCGTTCCTTCGATCCTTGAGCTGAGCTAGCTCAAGATCATTTTTATGTGGATGACTTGTTAGCTGGTGCTGATTCAGTTGATTCAGCAAAACCCATAATCCAAGAACTGTTAGATGTCATGTCTGCTGGTGGTTTTGAGCTCAGAAAATGGTCATGTAGCCATCCCGAAGTCATCGCACAATTTCCAGATTCCCTAAAGGCTAATTCCTTTACACACTCATTTCAAGAAGATTCATCTCAAAAAATGCTAGGTCTTGTTTGGGATTTAACCATAGATTCATTTCAAGTTAGAGCAGTCCCTTCAGATAATGTTTCAACGAAAAGACATTTATTATCCATCATTGCACGCACCTTTGACCCTTTAGGGTTTGTATCACCTTCTACGATAATTTTGAAAATTATTCTGCAAGATTTGTGGAAGGCCAACATCGGTTAGGATGACCACTTACCATCTGACATTCTCGATCGATGGAATAGCTTCCAAGCCGAAGTTCATTATTTTAAAGAGATAAAGATTCCTCGTTACATCCATGTTGTCAATTCAGTAAAGATAAAAGTTCACAGATTTAGTGATGCATCTTTAAAGGCTTATTCTGCTGTCATTTATCTTAGACTCATTTGCAATTCATCTCGTATATTCTTAATGGCAGCCAAAACTCTTGTTGCACCTTTGCAAGCTGTAACTTTGTCCAGATTCGAACTTAGTGGTGCAGTCCTGCTCGAAGAATTAGTGGACACATTCAAAAGGGCTGTAAATTTCCCCATTCATAACACTTATTTATGGTGCGATTCAACAATTGCACTGTGCGCTGGATTAACAGTCCACCAACTAAAGGAAATCAATTCATCCAGAAATCGTGTATGTAAAATTCATTCTCTAACCTCAAAGATTCATGGCATCTTATTCCTGGAAAGTCGAATCCTGTTGATTGCATGAGTCGAGGCCTTTATAAAAAAAAATTAAAATTATGGAGTACTCAAAATGGTTAAATGGCCCAAAATGGCTCATTGATTTTGATCCTACCTCTGTAGGAGTAAATACCCCAAATCAAGACATGTATGATAGATCCTCTGATATTCATTTTAATTCATCGTTCGAAAGCACATCTCTTGTCACTCTACTCAATCCTTTCCTAGATTTATTTGATAGATTTTCATCATACACGAGGCTACTGCGAACTGTAGCATGGGTATTTAGATTCTACAATAATTCAAAATCAGATCTTAAAACTCAAGGACCTTTGAAAGCCCATGAATTAGATACAGCTAACAAGACAATAGTTAAATTATTACAAAATGATGCATTCCGTTCCGTTATCACCCAACTTAACTCTAATCAACCCCTTCCAAAATCCAGCAAACTCATAGCATTAAATCCTTTTCTTGATAAGGAAGGAATTTTGCATGTTGGAGGGCATTTACATCACCAACAAGAATTCACTTTTGATCAAAAATATCCCATGTTGCTTCCTATTATACTGGAGAAGTAGGCCAATGATCGTAAAGAGACGAAAGGTAGGTTGGTCTATATTGTTGTCACATATTATGGAGAAACCAACATTGCGTTGTGTAGAATCAAAACAAGGCATCGAGCTCTGTAGAGAGAATCAAGATTTACCTGTGAATGCAGCGCAGTTAAAAAGATTTTTGTTTAATCGACATCGTAATTATTTCACTTTGAATACGAGCAAACTAAATCCGATTCCATAGGAATGAAAGAATCATAGCTGTTTACTAAGCACAACAAAATGAAGATCCACACACTTGAAGGAGTGGGCCAACAAAGTTTTGACCCATACTACTGTTGTGGTGAGAGACATCCATCTTTTCGCTCGTCGATTCTCCTACAGTGATGGAAGGAACACTGAACCACACCACAAAAAGGATGAGATCGCATATCACTTTTTTTTGGACGTAATTTTTTTATTTGCTCAGAACATCAGATTCATTTGACTATTGAAAACTTGAGAAAAATACACACATAAAAACATGATGACTTGGGGGGAGCATCTTCATAAAAAATTACAGTGTTGATGCGTGTCGGCGGGCAAAGCCTCCTCACGTGAAGTGAGCGGCTTGCCCCACCGAAAATTACTCTCCAACTGCTAAAGAAAAAACCGTTAAAACATGTGTTTATAGAAAGAGCCCGAACTTTCTGGAACAATTTTAGCAGATGTTTTTCGAGCAATATGCTTCTTGTGCAGCAGAGAAAAACCGCAAACACATCTGCTTCAGCTGGAGCAAAGATATATGCGAGGAAGGGATGTTATGATTATTCTTTTAGCCGGTGTCAACTGTTATTTTATTTCAAAGCAGCTGATAAGAGGGAAATGATTTAGAAGTACGTTAATGCGCTGTAATTGAGAAGGCCAAGAGGAAAAATGAAAGCTTTAAAAGATAGTTATTATTAAAAACTTTTAAATTAGATTTAGAATAGATTATTAGTTTAAATTTAGACTATTAATTAGGATTTGTATTAATAATTTTTCATTAAAAAAATATGCACGTTGTGTCAACGTGACACTTCCCAAATATCATCACTTCACAATTCTTGTTATTCGGCACTATCATCATGCAGGCCAAGAATTGGTCTTATCTCTAATAAGACAGACATTTTGGATTCCAGATGGAAAATCAACCGTCCGAAAAGAACTCCGGAAATGCATCGAATGCTTTAAATCATCTGCAAAACCAATTACCCAGATGATGGGTGATCTACCGAGTGCACGAGTCAACCTGTGTCAAGCTGGCCGGACCACATTTCGAAAAATGAAAAATAACAGGATAAAAAATTAGTGCTATATTAGTGCTCATTAGTGCTCGAACCTCAGAATTAGTGCTGCTTATTTAAGCGAGTAATTAACAATTTAATGTGGTCCGGCTATCTTGACGTCAAGCTGGCCGGCCACATACAGAAAAAAATATTTTTTACCAAATTTCGATACATACAGAATTAGTGCTATATTAGTGCTGGCTGAATACCAAATTACAGAATTTTTTATCCATATTTAAAAAAGTTATTAAATAAATTATGTGGTCCGGCTATCTTGACGTCAAGCTGGCCGGCCACATAAAGAAAAAATTATTTTTTCCCGAATTTTGTCACATACAGAATTAGTGCTACATTAGTGCTGGTTGAATGCCTAAT
>JAWZYV010018806.1:0-27192 GCA_038373885.1 Cheiracanthium punctorium | reverse complement strand
GTTTGCGCGATATTAGGTGTATACCGGAAAGTATTGTCGTTTTTATTTTTATTTTTTGTATAAAATCCAAACAAATGAGTACTTACAGGGTGTCCATTAAATGAGTGACCCATTTTAAATGTGCAAAAGAACAACATGGTTTGATATAAAAATGCGTCGTTTGCAGCTTTTTTATTAGAAACCAATGAATTTCGAAAAATACATTTTGTTTAAATAGTTTCAAATATCACCACTAGATGGCGCTGACAGCCGATAAACTAAATGACAATACTCTGAATATAGCCACCCTGTGCAGCAAATGCCGCAGTCACAAGCCAAAATTTGCACATATGCTTCGCAATGGCCCTTATTCAGATAGATTTAGTAGCTACTAAACCTATTGTTTAGTTGCTAAATTTAGTAAAGTCGATTCAGATAGAATTTGGAGGCGGAGATACTAAACACGTTACCAAAACAAGCTGCTAAAGTCACGTGACCAAACAAGCTGCTAAATCACCGAGTAAACAAACGCACGCCTGGAACAATGGTCTGATTGGTCTACTAACTTCCCTGTTAACTTTTCCTCATTTTTTTCCGTGGTGATAGTCACGTGTTTAGCACTAAATGTATCTGATTTCCTAGTTACTAACTTTTAGTATCCCCGCCCACTTACTAACTTAGTAACTGAACAATAGGTTTAGAAGCTACTAAATCTATCTGAATAGTAGTCAATGTCTGAGTAGAAATGGCCTTGTAGAAGAGTTTGTGGATTTCGCTGGTACACCTGCTCTTTCAAGAGTCCCCACAGAAAGAAATCACACGGATTCAAATCTGGCGAATAGAAGGGCCGCCCATTCCTGTTCCTGTATGCTTCGTGAAGTCTAGAGCATTAGCGCCATCTGGTGATGATATTTGGACCAATTTGAACAAAATGTATTTTTCGAAATTTATTGGTTTCTAATAAAAATGGTGCAAACGGTGTGTTTAATCTCAAACCGTGATGCTCTTGTTTACGTTCAAAATGTGTCACTCATTAAATGGACAACCTGTAATTAATGATGATAACATTATAATGACATAATAATAGTTTCATTACAAGCACGTTGTGCTTAACGGTGTATTTCGGTTGGGAAAACATATGATTTTGTTGAATGAATTTCTCAGGTTCATTGTGTTTTTAAGAATTTCTCTCAGTTGTATATTTAAGATTTTCTTCCTGAAATTTTGTTAAAAGACATTTTTTTTTTGAATTAGGGGTTCAGCATCATTTCTGCTCGTCTCTCCTGCAAGGCTTCTTAACACAACGTAATATCAATTATCGTATAATTAGTTGTACGAAAAACCATGAATTTAAGAAAATATTTTAATTTAGTACACAAAATATTTATCAACACAGTATACTGTGCTTTAATGCATATTCTTGTAATACATCTGCTAATACCACCTATTACTTTTCTCTCCTAATGCTATCTATCTTTGTTTGTTCCTTTGAACTGTTCAATTTAAATATTTAAATCTTCAATGGTTAAACTGAAGAAAATAGTTTGTTTTACTCGTGAAATATGTCAAAGAGTAATCTCGAAAAGCTATTTAGAATCGCACAAGCTGCGAATATGACGCGAATTTTACGGTAATCAATCTAACCCAATACTTAATTTATGGCGTCACGTTCTTGAGTGCCCTAAAAGATCCCGGATGTTCACTTAGGTAAACATGGCTAGTTCAACGAGTTAGTTTTCTAATGGAGTAATATTAAAACTTAAAACGACATCGAAAAAAATAAATTTTTTTCTTTATTTAGAACTGTTAAGTAGGAACGTAATCCTACGGCAAAAAACTGATGAATTTTGCGGTAATTAATAAATTCATTCCTTTACAAAAAAGTAGATTGAAGTCAACAGAAAGTGTTCAAATTACTAACATGCGTTAACTTTATTCAAAGACAAAGAAAAAAAAAAAAAAAACAGCTTACGTATAGCGCTGTTGTGTTCAGTATTCAGCGTAGTGTTCCAGACTGATTGCACAATGCTCTTAGCTGTTATGTCTTGAAGCACAATCTCTTCTGTGTATTCCAGTTTGCCATCCATAAACCAGTACACATCCATATGGAGCATGGAATCCAGATCTGAAGAGTGGAGATGAAAAAATTACAAATTATGAAATATGGAAGGCTGTACATTTAAACACTTTTCATGCCCTGATAACAGAGCCCGAATTACAGACATTAACCCTTTGAGGCGCAACCCTTTCCCAATGCTATAAGAAGGGCAGCCGATGCCATCGCTCGACTTAACTACCTGCAAGATGGCGGACGATCGAAACGTTCATCGCGTGCCACAGATCTAGAGACCCTTTTTTGACGACAGCTGGCTGTGCAGCACAGCCAACTGCGTCAAAAAAGGGTCTCTAGATCTGTGGCACGCGATGAACGTTTCGATCGTCCGCCATCTTGCTGGTAGTTAAGTCGAGCGATTGCAACGGCTGCTCTTTTTTCAGCATTGGGCAATCTATCCAGCTGTTCTCGCATTCTTACATTTTTCAGCAGATGTCGGTGCTGTTAAATATAATCGTGACCAATTTCTTTACGGGAAATGACGTTCTCAAAAGTAAAGGATTCTCGTGGAGCTCTGTCACCCGCAACTATTTTTATAGAAATCCAATCTATTCTTCGCGACTGGCAACAGTCAAAACGTCAGAGTTTGGTGTTCCCAGAGCGGGAACACTGCGCGTTAAAGTGTTATACGTCAAATTCATTGATTCCCATGCACGCCTTATGGAAAATAATGCTCAACTTCTCTCAGTTATGCGTTTCTTCTCGCACTCATACGAAGTTTTAAACGGTTCAGGCGATTTTCCAGTTCCCACCTAAGAAATCATTTTATAATCTTATCAGTACAAATCATGCGTGTTTTCTCACCGTTCTCCTTTCACCACTGTAAAAATGTATAATCAATAATGAATAGCATTTCTCATCCAAATTTCTGGGTTATAAACGATGAAATCTATAACGGGAGGGTGTTTGTATGTCTATCAAAATGATTATGTCCAAACTAGCTTAAAAGCTTTATCAGTGTTAGAAGAAGACCTTTTCTCTTTTCGTCGAGGAAGAGGCAAACAAACATCACTGCATTTTTTGAAAAAATTTCATACGTAAATCTTTAAAATAAACATAGTGATAAGTAAACTGAAATTATGTATTTTGTGAACTTAAAAAAAAATATTTTATGCTTCATTTTTTTAATGTTTTGTAAATTTTGTTAAAATATTTTTTTAGTATTCAAAATTAGGTATTGACTGTTGACTGTTACAGTTTATAATGTAGGTGAAATAATTAAAACATATAAAATTTTAAACTTGCATAATAAGACGGTCTCTCACTTACACGATTTTTTCTGCAGTCCCCTGAAAGTCGTAGAAGTAAGATTTCACTGTAGTTTGTCATAAAAGTAAATGACAAATTTAAGTCAAAAAAAATCTGATTTAGACTAGAGTTAAATAGTTGCTTTTTCATCTATATAATAAAACAAAGTGTAAACTGTCCGTTAGTTTGTCTGTGTCTCGCGTAGCTCCGAAACGGGTGATCGTAGACCTATCAAATTTTGTATAGAAATTCTCCAGGACGGGTCCCAACACATCTCGAAGCGATTTTTTCGAAATTCGAATTATTTTAGGAGATATCCATGAAAAACTTGACGCAAAAGGATCATTTTTGTTCTCGCCATTTCGCAATTGTAACCCCACAGTGTAAAGAGCAAGGGTGAAATAATTAAATCATATAAAATATTTGAGAGTATCTAGGTTGCCATATTTGGCAAGTTTATTAAATAATGCAGACTCTTTAAGTAAAAGTAAAAGAATAACGATTTTTTTTAGATTATTTGTAAGGTTCTTTTTTAATTAAAATGTCGTGTGCATGTGAAATCAGAGCAGGAAGGAAATGTTTTATACTAAAAAGAAAAATACGATTTCGAAATTTTCCGAGACTAAAATGTGTAACTTTTTAATTTGGCGAAAAATAAAATTGTTGATGTGCGATTTTGAGATGATCGTCTGCTACTTGGGTTATGAATACACCTGAGAATAAGTTTCGGAAATTTTCATTCAGTTGGAATTGTGCATTTTCCCCCATCTATTTCTAATGTATTACCATCCAGCAAAAGGATGTTAGAAATATCAATTTTAAGTTTGTTTAATCACTCTCATGAATAATGATATACTTTCCAACTTAATGAAATAAGGAACGAAAATAGGGGAAGACCCATGGTTTATAATACGCTTCTAATATATAGCACTTTAGTGCGTATTTAAAATCCGAAATTGTTTCAGATTTTCTTACATTTTTCCCCCCTTTCCGTTTTCTGATAAAGGCCAATATATCCAGAAGCTCTTCAGAATTAATATAGGACGAAAATAATGTGTTTCTTTTTGTAGGTTTTATCATTTAATCATCTTATTTTTGTAACCAGGGGCGGCCCGACACAGTAAGCATCGCATCTGGGCGCCGGCATCGAAGGGGCTTCATTTCGAACTCAAAAACTAAGAGCATAAAAGGAGGCGTCTTTTTTATATTAGCAGGGGGCGTCACTTCCCGTAGGGCCTATCCTGTTTGTAACCATCTTAATTTTGAATTCCATTTAGAATCAGAGAGATATCAATGCCAAGGAAGCCGGTGAGAAACAGGATTCTCTCCGAACAAGATTTATTAAGATGGCGAACCAACTGGTCGCGGCTAGTAATCAAATAAAAAGGGTGATTCTACATTGCGTATCAACCCAGTGCTAGTGAACAGACTTCATATCAAAATTTAGTTTATATCGATTGATTCATATTCTTGGTGAGCATGTGCCATTCGGAAATTATTGGAGCCCATGTGCAGTCACGTGGTTTGAACTGTTCTAATATAAAATTTATCTGTATGGAAAAAAGTACTAAGTTCTGACAGGCAACATCCCAAGAACAGTTTCTGTTTGTAAATTGCATTAAGCATTAATTTTGACTTAATTTTGTTTTCAAAAGGTCAGTATTACTTAAGATAACTTTTTTATCGTAAATACGGTCAGTTTGATCCTTGAGGTATTACTTTGCTCCAAAACGTAGTAAGCAGCTGCATTCCGTAGAAACACAGTAGCCTATTTCGCTAAGAGGAATATCTAGTCAAGAAATGTCTGGCCTTGTCCACTCTCTCCATGGGCAAGTGCATAAAGACACTGAAAACTGGTAGATGTCTGAAGTGTGAAGGCCCAGGGCCCTCGGGCCTATCGTGCGGCCATCGACCTAAACGGTCTGAACGGTTTTCTCTAGATTTAAATTGAATAAACGTTAGAAACCTTTCACCCTTTGAAGTACAAGCATTTACACATCATTACAAAAGACCAAACTGGATGAGACTGTCTAACGCTGAAAACGTGCAACCGTCGCCAACGATCCATTTAACTACCAACAACATGGCGGTCGATCGAATAGCCTATCTCGCGCTATAGCCTATCGTCGCTAAAGAAGTTTTCTGTCACAGCCATGCTGTTGATAGTTATCTAAATGGATTCGATGGTAACGGTTGCAGATTTTCAGCGTTGAAGTCACGTAACCACACTTTTTTTTTTCCGACTAGCAGTGCAAACGCTGATATAAGCTGGTTTCACGGCGCAACCACTGAGCGTCAAAGGGTTAAAAAGAATCTCCTCCACTCTCCTCAGGCAGAGGCACACCTCCTCAGGCAGATAGCCCTCCAGTAGCTTTGCATTAACACACAATACCCACCCTATCCGCTGATACAATCATCGCTATGCTTTTCTATGGAGAAACTGCTTTTACCAATTCGATGTTTTAGACCGAACTAACGATTAATTTTCACAGCCAATCTTTTTTATTCTAAAAACGTCCGTCTGATATTATTGCGATACAAAATTTTTCTAATTAAGTTGAAAGATCGTTAATTATAATGGAAATTATGTTCATCTAACTGCATTAAAGAAACATCGCATGGTAATGGAATTAATCTTCGTCTAACAGAATTATCGAAATTTTGTACCATAAAAAACATTAGATGAAAGTTTTCAGACTAAGGGAAAGAAGAATGGTTTGGCAGATATTCAATAAATCGTTCTAGAACCTTGAATTTGTTAAGGGAGAAAAGATCGTTTCCACAGAGATATTAAAGACTCTTGAATATGGTCAGGTGGGGTCATTATGACCACGGGGTAGTTATGAACAGCACACATTTTTTAAAAATCTTTAAATGATAAAGTTTTGTCGAAGCATAAGGCATAATGCTTAAAATGCATTCTTCATGACAGGTATCTTTCATAAATAATTTCAAGTATTTTTGAGTCAGTGACGATTGTAAAGTTAACAGCGTATCAAAATTTTCAAAAAATGGATTTGGCTGTTCTGCATTCGAAGTTATTTGGTGTAAAGATAATTTTTTTCGAAATTTAATTAGAACTAATTGAAATTAAAATGTTTGAATTGCATATTAGAGCTTCCGACATTTTTTTGCTCTTTCTGGCATAGTTAATATTTTTAAATTCATGGTCATAATTACATGACTACTTTTTATAACCAAATAAGGGTAATTATGTTCATATGTAAAAATAGTAGAAAAGTTATTCCAACCTCAAATAAAAAACATGTCTCTTAGATCACTTCAAAATCTTAATAAAAAGTTATATTAAAATATTCTCTTATTTATTTAATATATTTAACATAGATATATATTGTAAAATAGAAATTTTGCTATTAATTACTTAAAAAAAATTAAAATGCGTAAAAATTACTGTCATGACCTGTGAACAGAGTTAGAAGTACTTTCCAAAACATTAAAAGTGGAACAGATAAGAATTTTTAGTAAAACTACATGAGATATATGAATACAAAAGACTTATTTAGACCATCTACATTTCTTTCAATTTCACGTTATGTCAGAACCCATTGTCAATGAAAAGCCATCATATGAAAATATGTTTCTATTGGTTAGATCATATCTTTGGTAAGTACATGCCATTCGTAAATATTGCAGTCCATCTATTTACAGTCACATGGTTTTAACTGCTTTAGTATAAAACTCAAGTCAGTGAAAATAAAAAGTCCTGACAAATGTCATCCCAGAAAAGTTCGTATTTTGAAACTACATTAAGACTTTATTTTAACTTTATTTTGTTTTTAAAATGTCAATATTACTTACAATTTTTTTGAAAATTTTCAATAATTTTTATAATTCGAATTTTTCCTATTACAAAAAGAATGATTATCGACGCATCTTGGCAGGCAGAGGCTACTTTGATTTAATATGTAGAAATTATAGCATTACTAGCTGTAGTACCCGTCCTCGACGGGTTAGTGAATGCAAATTTCCAAAAAGCAAGAACTTTCGTCAGCATTGTAGGAGTACACAGAATGGATGGAGTATGTTGCCAAAGTAAAGAAAGCAGAGTTACAATTTTTATGTATTGTTAAAATATTACAGGTTAGAGAGTAACTAAGTAATATCATTTCATTCACTTTAGTCGTAATTATGTGATGCGCGAACGAATATTGACGCATATTGGAATAATTTTCGCAAAATCTCAAAATTTAATGAACATTTTTGAAAAATTGGAAGCCTAGAATTTAATTTGAGTGACAACCTATCCTGTCACCCAAATTCGTTTCATTCCCTGCAATCTTTATTTCGTGATACTGGAACTAATTTTCAGCATTTTAAAACGATTTTCGCAAAATCTCAAAATGTAATCAAAATATTTTAAAAATTCAACGCTTATAAATTAAGATTAGCAACTACCTATCATATCACTAAATTTCGTATCATTCGTATTAGTCGTTATTACGTGATGTTTGAAGAAATATAAACGTATTTTGAGAGAATTTTTACAAAATCTCAAAATCTAATAAAAATGTTTAAAAACTTGGACTCCTATAGTTTATGTTGAGCAATCATCTGTCGTGTGACCAAATTTCATATCATTCGCTTTAGTCGTTATTATGTAATGTGAGAACACAAATTCACTCAGTTTTAAACGATTTTCACAAAATCTCGAAATCTGATCGATTTTTTTTAATTAGATGCTTATATTTTAAGGTGAGTGACCACCTATCATTTCACCAAATATCATTTTTTCACCTTTGGAGTTATTACGTGAAGTGCGAATACAAATTTAGGCACTTTGAAATGATTTTCGCAAAATTTCACAATCTAATCAAGATTCTTTTTTAATTCGACGTCTATGTTTTAAGTTGAGTGACCACCTATCATGACACGCAATTTCATATCATTCGCTTCTGTCGTTTTTACGTGATGCTTGAACACAAATTTACGCAGTTTGAATGGATTTTCGCAAAATCTCAAAATCCAATCAAGATTTTTTAAAAATTGGACGCCTATGTTTTAAGTTGAGTGACCACCTATCATGACACCCAATTTCATATCATTCGCCTCAGTCATTTTTACGTGATGCTTAAACAAAAAAAGCGTCACGGACAGAACGACAGAATGACAGACAGACAAACTTTTTTTTGAGGGTCGCATCGGATTCCCGAGTGCTTGAAACGGATAGAAATCGCGAAATTTTTGAATTCCAAGAAATGTACACACAAAAGTCTAATTTTATTTATATAGATTACTCTTTATCAGTTATTTATGCATCGGCGTAACTCTATGCACTAAAAAGAAACAAGGATAGTAGTCTCAAATGCTCTAACAAAAGGTATACGGGTAAGTATCAAAAGAAATCTAACAGCCATAATTCATCCAATAATGTGTTCATAACTTTTCAATTTTTTCGTAATTTTGTGATTTTTTCGGACGTAATTATGATCACCTCTTTAAGTTTGAAGCACGTAATCCTACAAAGACAGAAGTGTTAGTTGGTGTTCTTAAAAGGCCAAAGTCCCACTCCCCGCCCCCAATTAATTAAAGCAATATCTTTTCGATAACTAAAAGAGTTAAAAATCACAAAGCGGCCATAATTACTCCCACCTGATTATGCAATTAGGAGTAATCACACTGTAATCCCATCAGCTGCACTGTATTAAATATCTGTAATTTTACAACACAATGTGCTGCATCTAATTTACAACACGTGCAGCAAAATCAAATTCAAGCACTCGCGCTTGGTTTTTTAAACTTAGGGTGGCACTTCTGGTGGTCACATGACATTCATAGCGAATCAGAATATCGTGCCATTATCAGTGAGCTAAGCTAGGACTCCAGGCAAGAATATGTGAGTTGAGTGAGGGTTTGGTTGCCATGCCCATGTTTTTGTAATCTGGTATATGTAAACCGACGTGTTGTTTAACCGACTCTTGTTATACTTCAACGGCTGTTAAAGATTTCAATAAAATTGATTATGGGAGGGCGGTTGTGTTCAGACGTTAATTGTTGAAGTCGTTCCAGATTTGAAAAGCAAATGCGTAAATTTCCAAGAGATATTGAACGAAGAAAACAGTGTGGATAGTGAATTGCCGATGTGTTACAATGGAATCCGGTTACGGAAGTTGGACTTTGCAGTGTAAGTAATTCTATCATAATATTTATTTGGTTGAAATTATGATATGTAGTAAAAAGTTTAGGTTCCAGATAATCGTATAATGTTGTAATTTAGTCTTCCAAAGCTTCTAATAACGTATAAAGTATGTGTTTATTGTACGATGTTTGGATATTGGCGGTGTTCTGAACGGTGCCAAACCGAGTTCCGGTGTGCATTTGTTTAGTAAACAAGACTGCTGAACTGAAAAATTTCTGCAAGGTTATTACGCGTTAATCATAGTAAACTATCAAATTGTATTAATTAAATAATAATATAACTTATATACTGCTTTTATTTTTATTTAAAAAAATCTTTTTAAAGTGCTGTTTCTTCATTTTATAAAACCAAGTTCGTATACATATACATATTTATAAATATTATTTCTTCGTTTCAATGAGCTAATGGAACATCGATTCGAATATAATTATTTTGAAACATTAACGTCTTGTAAACAAGAGTTATTGTATTAAAAACTTTTCATCTTAAAGAATATGTAAATAAATATAAAAATATAGTTATAAAATTTCTGCAGTCTCTTTTACTTGCTTCATTATTCTATTAATATATTTTAATGCCAATATTGGTAAAATGTATTTCCAGAAAAATATTGTTTTAAATTCTGCATTAAGTTTGTCTAACTCAAAAAAAAGTTTAAATTTATTTCGTTTTTAAATTGATTCTGACCGCGACATTAAAATTTTCGAAGGTATTGAAAATTTTAATGTGCCGGTCAGCGAAGGTTTTGAAATTTGTAATCTGCTGGTCCATATTTGTAAAATGCTGAGAAACACTGGTCTATACAATATACTACTATTAAGTTATATTTTATATAAAATGGATTTTAAATGTCAAAATATCAGGAGTATTCACTGTTATTTTAATATTTTAGTATGAAGTATCAGGTTTTTGAAAGCATTCTTTTGATTTAATTCATTTTTAATTTTTTTTATTTATAATACTACTTAAGTTTTAATCCCATTAAACCAATATTGGTAAAATGTAGTTAAAGAAAAATAGTACTGTTTTAAATTCTACATTAGTTTATGTCCAACTCGAGCTTAAATTTATCTTGTTTTTATCACATTTTTAAATTGTTTTTCAAAACTGAAGTATATTTATTTATTTTCAATAATTAAAGTTCCCCCTATACATTTAGCAAAAAAAAAAAAAAAAAAAAAAAAAAAGTTGAAGTAATTGCTATGCGTATTTATATATAAACTATATATATTGGTGTACTGTTCTCCCTAAGTAATTTTTAAATTCCAAAATATTAAGTGCTCATTGTAATTACATTAAACTAATTCAGAACTGAGAACCAGTCTTTGGAATCATTCTTCTTTCATAGTAATACATTTATGAATTATTTATACAGAATATTTTTTAAAATGTTGTTTATATGGAGACTTTTAAGAAAAAAATATTTTTTATTAAAACATGTACATATTAAATAAATCACATAGTTTATGTCCAACTCCAAAAATAATTTAAATTTATCTTGTTTTATCTCATTTTTAAATTGCTTTTCAAAACTGAAGTATATTATTTATTTTCAATAATTATTATTCATGCGTTATTTTTAAATTGCAAAATATTAAGTGTTTATTTTATTACATTAAACTATTTCAGAACTAAGAAACATTCTTTGGAATAATCCTTCTTTCATAGTATTACATTTATGAATTATTTATACAGAATCAATGCCGCACCCAGGATTTTACTTTGGTAGAGGGGGGGGGGAGGGCTACAAATACTGATGAACTCGGTTATAGTGATCTCGATTGTAGTTATAACTCTTTTATCACGTCAAAATATTCAGTATCACTTGCCCATGGAACCCAATCCCACTATCAAATTAACTCGTTATAGAGTCATAAAAAATTATCTGATCTATTCAGTGACATTAACCGAGTTTAAATGTATTTCATACACTAACTGTAAGTATTTTTATAAAAATCAATTTTTTCCCTAAAAGATATTTTAGAAATAATTCGAAGACGATTTTTTAAAAATAAAATATTTTAACTCATTAATGACAACTTTTAATTTTTAAAGTTTTTTGACATCTAACTCTCCAACTTTAGGGGGGAAGGGGGTTCTGCCCCCGTAGCCCCCCTCCGTGGGTGCGTCCATGTACAATTTTTTCTCTTTTTAAATGTTTATAGGGACTTTTAAGAAAGAAATATTATATTTCGTTAAAATATGTATTTAAATGTAATTAAAGTAAATATGATATAGGTAAGTAATTTTTTAAAATAAAATTATGCAAAAACAGTTTAAGTAATAATCTTGAAACTGAATTGTTTGATTTGTACAGATTTATATGAATATATTTATAATATTGAATTTTAACATTACAACCTTTATTTTAAAGATGTTGAAAATTTCTGATTAATTTAAAAGAGGATATTAATCAAACCATGGAAAAAACACTACATTTAATTTAATATTAGCACAATTCTCAATCGGCGGCTTCTACAGAACTAAAATGGAGTTATTTAAGTTGGAATAGTCAAATGAACAGTCAAATCCATTTTTGACACGATAAAGGATCCAATAGAAATGTGGGTAAAATTGACAGAGACTGTTTCAGCCCCATGTAAACAAGGTGGCAGTCGCTGGAAGTTGGTGGTCGCCAAGCCTCCCCCCCCTCCCAATATTTAGATTCTATTTGCACCCCTGTGCTAATATATGTATATAAATATAAACCTGTAATTAAAAAATAATGATTCATGTTATAACAAGTTATTACTCGTATGTGAATATACAAAAATATTTTATATTGTTACTTTTATGTCAAATAATAAATTACTGTGCGTGCGTGTGAGAGAGAGTGTAATATTTCTATATAATGCAATGAATTGTTGAAACTATACAAAAACTTATAATTTCATAAAAATTACATTCATAGGCACTTCAACTTATGCGGCCTCCTTTATTACTGCTCAATTTACATATGACCTCTAGGTGTGTAGTCTAGAGTGTGTCGGGATATTCAAGAGATGAGCGACTTCAGTTCGTAACCTCCTAAAGGAAGCACTGAGAGCCAGGAAGCAGTATTGCTTAAGGAGCCGAACCTGCCTCTGGAACTCATCAACTGCTTCAAATTCAGGTATGAAATTTCGCTGTGAGGCTTGCATATTTAAAGAAGAGACCATATTTATTATTAACCCCCCCCCTTTTTTTTTAACCTTAAGAATCTGATGAGTGTTAATGCATGGTAATGCATGTATATTTCATATGTTGAATTTTTTAATAATTTATTTATTGTTTTACATCAAATTAAATTTCATTAAAATCTTTTAAAAGAGGATTTGATTACAGTGGTATTATTGTGGTTTACAAAATACTTCAATACACATAGATGCTGGGACAAGATACAGAAATCAAATTAACATTACAGATTTCTTTAAGCAATTAATGTTAAAAGAAAATTTTCTAGTTTAATGTTATGCATCTTGAAAATGTAACTAAATTGTATGTTTTTGTACTGATGTTGATTGTTTTTCTTTTGGAAAGGGTTTTCGAATTGATTGTGTTCTTTTATTGGCCGTGCAAGCATTCTCAGTGATTAACATAATAGATAATCGGGAGTTTCTCTGTATAATAATGTCATAAGACACTAACAGTTTTTCTTTCAGAAATAAAATTTTAAGAACATGCTTATTATTTATAAACAAAAACACTTTATATTTAATATACTTCCTTTTCAATAATTAAAGATTTTTAATTGAAATAATTGAAACTTAAAATGTTCTTCAGTAAAGAATAATATTCACATTGATTGATTTAAATAATTACTGTGTCAGAAAAATACATTTTAAATGTTTAAGAAGTGACATCAAGTTTAAAAAAGAAAGAAAAAAAGGGAAGGAAATAAATTTTATATATGTATGTATATGCATACAAGGTAAATGATTGACGTATGATTTAAAAAAGTCACTGCAAAGAAAGAAAAGGGGAAGCAGCTTTGACCACTACTGTTGTCAATCTGGAGTGTGGAAAATAAGTTATGGAATACTGGGTTGGGTGAGCAATGCGTGTGTGCCTTAAAAGCGAACTAAAGGAAAGGCAGTCTTGTGCTTTCAGTGTTATAAATATAATTTGTGACTGTACCTAAAACAAAGAATATTTTAAAGTAACCTCCCAAAGACTTTTCAAGCATTAAAAGAAAGGATTCAGCATGCTGTGTCCACAATAACGTTAAAAATACTGTGCACTTTATAGGCAGCTTTGCAATGAGTCTGCAAGAATGTGTGTGGGAAAATAGAGGACTTTTTGGAAATTATTTTCCAAAAATGAACGATTCTGCACCTACACAATATCTCCATTCATGTAGATTACGCTGCTTATCACTAAATTTTACGAAAGATGATTTTTGGAATGTTATTAGTTTAAAAAAATTATTTCATCCCATTGGCTCACCTTGTATATACAGTGGAACATCAAAAATCCACCAAATATTACAGATGTATTTTCGCAGTTTAATGCCTTTATGTTGAGGAATCTCAACATAGTACATATTTTATGCATTTTTTTAAAAAAGAAACCAGCATAATACCTGATTTTTGCATGACGTTATATATTGTTATTTTGTATTTAATAATGATAAAATTTTCATAGTTTAACATTTTTAAATATTTTATTTGGATAAAGATTTTCAAAAGTATCGATAAGTGTTTTATTAATAAATTTCAGCTAACCCATTTATGCCTAGTGTCCCTTTTTTGGGACGGCATTTTCGCTATCGGTCAAAAACGTTATTAATTTTCCCTAGCCTTTATTCACGAGTCTTGAACCTCAATTTCACAAAATATTTTAACATGACCTAGTAGGATGTTGACATTTCAATTATTATGCATAATGATTTTAAAAGAAATCATCCCTTGTTCAAGAAGTATACATCAGAAATTTATCTATTATTGCTGGTATTAGCAAAAATCGAAGAAAGTCGCAAAAATATCAGGGCACAAATGGGTTAATGAAATCAGTTGAAATATTGAAATAGTAGCCAAAAAAGAAAAGAATGGCACATTTTTGGGGATTTATTTATTTGCTGATCTGATGACGTGTTTTTGTTTTATCCTAGGCATCTGAAAAATATTCCTTTATTAATGAAAGTTTGATCAAAGAGAAGACTGAATAAGTTATGTTGTATGTGGCGTAAAATAGAGATGAAATATAAAAACCTATGTAGCTTTATATACTGTATATGGAAAGTCAATAAAATTTCTAATCTTTTAAATTTCATTTGTTATTTTATGCTTTTTTTCAGTTTATTTAAAAGCTAACATTTTATTAAATCAAAAATAATTAAGAACTTTGTAAAATAATACACATAAAAGGGTATTTATCCAGGACAATCCCTTTGGTTGGTACAAAAATGTGTACTTTTCTACAGCATCAAGAAAGTCAACCCCAGTCAGAAAGTAGTAATAGCCTTTTACTTGTGCAGATGTCTGACTTTTTGTAACTGAAGAAGAGTGGACTTTTTTTGTATTACTCAAAATGATAGACCTCAGTTTGTATCTTTTATGAGTCCTTTTACAAAGTTTTTAATTACTTTTACCTTTTCCCCACCAGATTTTTGTTGAGTACTTTTGTTATTTTATTAAATTACTTTAGTTGTGATTGTTTTGAATATATTAATCTATATTTAATTAAAAAATATCTTATCGTAGGCAATTTTAATAAATATGACTTTTAATTTGAAACTACCAAAATTATTCTAGATAAATAATTTCAATGCAATTTTAAATTAACTACTAATTCATAAAATGATAAGTTTTATTCATCTATTAAACTATAAATTAAAAGCATTATACTGACTTTTTCAAAGAACAGCATGAAATTTTGTTCTGCCATATCTTTATATCTTTACTTTAGAACTTAACTGCCTGCATTTGTTCCAAGAAAGTAAAATAAAAAATAAATAGCACATTAAATCATTGTATATTACCATTATGCTTAATTTAGCTTTTCAACAAGTATTCTTTAAATATCTGGATTTGTGGAAGAACACATTAATAAGAGAAAGTATGTATAAATGTAGCTGAGTGACATAGTAAAAAAACAAAACACTGAAGTAACTTAACTCTAGAAATACAACGGGCCTGCCTTTTACAGGTATGTATAAAACAACTCCATACAAACAAATTTTTGAAAAAATCTGTTTCCATGATCTTAACTTATAATTTGGCCCTATGAATAAGAGGAACCTTAGTCCCTTTACAAGTCAAGAATTATTAATCCCCCCCCCCCTTTTCAAGCTTGGATGTAAGTTTGCTTACTTAGTTATTAAAATAAATTAATTTCAAAGCTATGTTCAAGAGACTTTAATTTAACGTTTTTGTTAAAAATATTGCCATACTTAATTATCAAGCTATTACACACTCACAAAAGTTCTTTTTTAAAGTTATAGTCTCCTATAGCTATGCATCACTATAACATTAACATATTAGGCATAGAGGTGACTGTGAGTTTGAAAATATTTTATTTTTATAGCAAATGGTCTCAGTTTCAAGAATGAAAATCTCATTCCGAAATTTTCCACTGCCACTTGCAATGCTTTTGGTTAAATTCACATTTTGTAATTTGACATTAGTGCTGTTTCAAAAAGTTTCAACAACAAAAATATTTATTGCAGATCTTTTTGGCTTTTTAAAGGAGCAAGATTTTTCTACATATTTTAAATGGTCGTGCAAAATTTCTAACTACTTCAGAGTTAGAGAAAAAAGTTTTCATTTAAAAACAGTGTAAGTTTAGTACTGCGCAAATCGGGGTAAATTTGTTTGAAAATTAATTGTAAATGTGTAGGATAAAAGAAAATTATTTAAAAACCGTGTAAACACGAAACCGTATAAATTGAGTACCGGGCATACCGAAGAATAGCCATAAATTTGTTTTAAATGTAATTGTACATTGTAGGATCCAATAAATAAAATTTAAAATAAAAACCCTCTAAAATAAGTTTTCATTTAAAAACAGTGTAAATTGAATACCGTGCTAATTGAGGGATAAGTGTAAATTTGTTTAAAAATTAATTGCAAATATTAGGATTTAACAAAACTGAAAAAAAAATTCATTCCAAAACCCGTATAAACACGAAACCGTGTAAATTGAGTACTGTGCATATGAAAGGATAGCTGTAAATTTGTTTGAAATGTAATGTTAAATTGTATAGGACCCAATAAATAAAATAATAAAAAACTCTAAAATAAGTTCTCATTTAAAAACAGTGTAAACTGAGTACTGTGCAAATCGAAGATGGGAGTAAATTTGTCACAAAATTAATTGTAAACTGGAGGATAAGGAAAAAAAAAACCATTCAAAAAATCATTTTGAAACCATATAAAAGTGAAACCGTGTAAAACTGAGTACCGTGCATATTGAAGGATAGTTCTGTAAATTTCTTTGATATGTAATTGTAAATTGTAGAATCCAATAAATAAAATCTAAAAAACCTGTAAAATAAGTTTTCATTTAAAAACAGTGTAAATTGAGTACCGTGCAAATCGAGGGATATGTGTAAATTTGTTTGAAAATTACTTGTAAATGTGTAGGATTTAAAAAAAAAACATGTAAAACCGTGTAAACGCGAAACCGTGTAAATTGAGTAAAGTGAATATAGAAGATAGCTGTAAATTTGATTGAAATGTAATTGTAAACTGTAGGATCCCATAAATAATATTAAAAAAACTAAAGTTTTCTTTTGAAAACCGCGTAAATTGAGTACCGAGCAAATAGAGGGATAGCTGTAAATTTGTTTGAAAAGTAATTGTAAATGTGTATGATGTACACACACAATGAAATAAAATAAAAAAGTTTTCATTTAAAAACGTGTAAATTGAGTGCCGTGCAAATCGAGGGACAGGTATAAATTTTTGCTCGAAACGTAATTATAAATGCATGTGTACAGAAAAATTGCATCAGGCTAAAACTTACACAGAAGAGCAGTCAGTACAATTCCATGAAAGTACTTGAAAGTTCAAGAACTGTGAAAACACGTTACAGTGCTTGAAAATTCAAGTGCTGTAAAAATACACAACAGTGCTTGAAAAATCAGGCGCTGTAATTTTATAGCATGGTGTTGTAAATTTACATAAGTGCTCGAAAAATGAGGTGCTTTAATTTTACAACACAGTGTTGTAAATTCACATAGATGCTTGAAAAATGAAGTGTTGTAATTTTACAACACAGTGTTGTGAATTTACATAGGTACTTGAAAATGATGTGCTGTAATTTTACAACACGGTGCTGTAAATTTACAGCACATGTGCTGTTGTGCCACCGTGCCATCGTGCCAAATATTTACAACACGGTGTTGTAAATTTACAACACAGTGCTTGAAAATTCAAAGTGCTTGAAATTTACAGCACAGGTGTTGGCGTTATGATTACCAGCACACTGTGCTGTAATTTAGCATGGTTTTTTTTATAGTGTGGGTCAAAGTAACCCGCGTTTATGCTACGGTACGTTATTTCAAACATTAGATAATTTTACCTATTTAGGCGTCGTGTTGACATTTTTATATATTCTTACGAATTTCGGGACAACCCGCTGTTCCGGGGTTTAAAATAGTTTAAAATTCGTATTCTACGCTTCAAATAATTAAAATTTGCTTTTTGTAGCATCAAAATCGGTCAACTAGAGACGGAGATACGGAGGTTTGGGTTTCCAATTGATTTGTATGGCGTTTCTAGAAATCTCGAGAAATATTGGTCCAAGGCCATTGGTAACTTAACTTTTGGTGACTTATTTTGGAGACCAAATAAGTCCAAATGTGTCCAAAAGGTTTTGGTACCAAATTTGGTGATATTTCGCCAAAAGTCGCCAATCTTGGGGACATTTTGGTCATTTGGTGCGCTTTCCCCAATGGGGCTTGTAAAGTTAGTTTTTCTGCATTAACAAGCATAATAGCCTATTATTATTCTTCTATGACGTAATCAAAATTCCCGCTTTATGTGGAATATTCGAGAGATACATTCTTCTAGAAGCTCCTAGTAGCTTTTGCTGCACCTGTAAATACAGGTATGACAGACAACCCCAGTCAGTGTTCATTGAGCTCTCGTCGAGTGAGTTTGCTGTGTAACGCTTTGTATTGACGCTATAGAAGCGGTATTTTGGCTTGCTTTTCGAAGCTGATTTTTAAGTGCTGCGTGGAAATCCTTCATTGCTGTGTCTTAAGGGATTGTGTACGATATCCTTTGGATATTTCCACCGAATTTCGCCTGCGGAAGTGTTTTATTTTGTGTGAGAATCACAGCAATTGTGAAAGCTTCGGTACTGAATGGGCTGTTATAAACAAGGTACTGGCCGTTAGTGCCTGTGAATTTTGTACAATTGATTGTTCGAAGAAGTTCTAGAAGCAATGAAATTTGTGTTCTATCCTGACAAGTGGACTCTTTAATAGGACTTTCCATACCAACTGGACTTTAGAACAATGAACGCAGGAATTAGCAGAGTTTACTTCAACAATAGAGAATGCAGGCTCATAAACGTTATTATTACATACAACTGTGGCATTGCTATGGCTATTTTCTGGCCATGACTGTTAAATAATAAATTTCGTGTTCCATCCTGGCATGTGGGCTCTTTACTAGAACTTTCTACACCTACTGGACTTTAGAACGACAAACCCAAGAAACTAAGCTGAGTGTTCTGCAACAATATTCATACTCCGTTCACCAAAATTTGGCAATACATCGCTAAATTCGGCGACAAAATATCAATTCGTTGGAAAGTATTTTATAACCGATGCATTTGGCATGATTTATCATTCTTCTTATTTTTTTTTTCACCGAACTTCACTGCATCTCCAAAACTACACAATTTTCTGAGAAAATATCTCCACAAGCGCTTATCTCTCTCTATCTTATGTTTAGTGAAATAAAAGGTCACTATAGCAACAAGTTTTTTTATAAACCTTCACGCTCATGTTTCAGATACAGATGCTGCTGTGGAAAAGAACTACAAAGACACGCGGGTTCTACGACGGTATAACTTTTTGTTTTCAATTTTCTTGAAGGAATGGGGCGAAAAAAAAATAAGGAATACAGTTTAGCGAACTCTTAACGGGGAAATCGCGCCATTGAGTTTGTCTCCCCAGGCTGCAGTTTTCTTGTTGTGACAGAACTTGGAACAGTTGCATACCCAGCATCTTTCTGTTCTGAATAAATAATACGAAGCTGAGACGAGAGGGAAAATAAATCTTCTCAACAACTTAAATTTTTAGAACCGTGAAAATGGAGGCAACTGTTTTTATGTTCGAAAATTTAGGGAGTTTTGTAGTGGAGGTTTATGCCGGAATGATTTTTAGAACGTTATGTTGAATGACGCATTAGGTGATGTATTCGTGCGTTTAGGTAAGATGCGGAGGTGATAAAAGTAAATAATATTGAAATGAATAATGCCAAATTAGTTATTTTCATTTGGTAATAGAAGTAAATTATATGAAAGTAAGTATATTATCAAGTATAGGTACTCGATGAATGTAAATGTAAATAATATCGATATAAATAATGCTAAATTAGTTTGACGAGGTAATAGAAAAAATTATATCAAAGAAAGTAAATAAGTATTATCAAATTAGGTAAATGCGATGAAAGTAAAAGTAAATAATAGCGGCATACTTAATACCGAATTAGTTTGATGAGATAATAAAAGTCAACTACCCCGAATATTACGCGTTTTTTTTTTTTTTTTTTTTTTTTTTGACTGATCACTTCCCGTAAAAAACCTGACTCGCACCAAATTCGAGACCTAAATATACGATTTTTCTAATCATCTTGATGATATGTTTTTGTGTCGCGTTATATTCGGGCTAATACGGTATATCAAAATAAGTGATCACGAATTATCAAATTAGGTAAAATGCGATGAAAGTAAATGTAAATAACATCGAAATAAATAATACTAAAGTTAGTTTGACGGCGTAGTAGAAGTAAAATGTATATCTAAGCAAATTCGTAAGTATTATCAAACTGGATAAAATACGATGAAAGTAAATTTAACTTATCTATCTATCTATATAAATAAAACAAGATGTAAACTGTCCGTTTGTCTGTCTGTGTCTCGCGTAGCTCCAAAACGGGTGATCGTAGACCTACCAAATTTTGTACGGAAATTCTCCAAGACGGGTCTCGACACACCTCGAAACGATTTTTTCAAATTCGAATTATTTTAGGAGATATCGATAAAAAACGTGTCCAAAATGATCATTTTTGTTCTCGCCATTTCGCAATTGTAACCCCGCAGTTTTGTGTACATAGTTATTCTTATGTCCAAGCAGACGATATCTTTGCTTGGCTCGATTTCCTCTTATCAATACTGGATTTATTGTGAGAAGAAAAATTAAACTGCGTAATCTAGAAAAACAATTTTAAAGCCTTTATAAATAGCACAGTCTTATCTCTTTTCTTTTTGTAAAGGGTTGCATGACGTAATTTTAAAATTTAAAAAATGTCCATTCCATGTAGTGTCTGAGGTATTTAACGCTAAAACGTGAACCTAAAAGACAGCATGATGCAGAAATAAGAACTTTTGAAAGTGAGAAGTTCAATGTAAACGGTCTAACTTTTCACTTTTTTAATACCGAATGACGCTGACATAGTTTTTTTTTGTGTCATTATATTGCAATGATCTCAGGTTAGTACATATATAACGTGACCATTTATTTTTTCCTTCAAAACGGGATATCTAATAATTTTTTGGCAGTAGTGTATTTATATTTTCTTCCTCAAAACGGGACACCTACTGTTTTTAAGGTAATAGTGTAGGGAGACTGAATTTAAAGGTCTGGGTACCTTTTAGTTATCAAGAAAACGCGCAAAAAAGTTTGTGTTATTGTTAATATCAAAATAAAATTAAAAAAATTGCTAAAACTCACATATACTATAAAAAATAGTGCAAGACGTGGGGTGTTCGTTCGTGGGGCAAGACGTTCGGGTGGGTCAAGGGGTAGGCCTTCTTCAACTTCCAAAACACCATCCGACACAAGGCAGGAAGGTAGAAAAGTGAGAAATGTAAACAAAAGGACACACAGGAAAAATTAAGTTGTCATACGGAAGGGAAAAAAATTCTTAGAAAAACAGAGTGAAATGGGAAAATAGAGAATAGGGTGGAGTGGGGGGGGGGGGGGGTAAGCAAAATAGGAACATGACTTTAAATGAAGAAATAAAAATTAAATAAATTGAAATAGTTGACAAAAAAAGAACATTAAAAGAAAGCACACAAAATTTTTTATATATCAATACATCCACCAGCGGTTTTTTTTTTTTTTTTGCGTCTCGAGAGGGGAGGGGGAGAGGTCGGGTTTCTTTTTACAAACGCTGCCGTTGGATTATAGATTTTTAGCGGCCTTTATTGAAATCGTTACCGTGGGTTGCTCTGTTTCTAAAACCGGGACATTTTCTAAAAACCGGGACATTACGGTGTCCCGAAGCTGTGCTTGGGGACAACTGGACAAGCCACCTAAAAACGGGACTGTCCCGTTCAAAACGGGACGTATGGTCACCTTATACATATATGATGCAAACTTTAAGTCAAGAGTGAAATAATTTTGCTTTTTCTAGATTCCACTTCACTGGAATTAATTCGAATTACACATGTGAGGAAAACTTTCGTTTCCTACCGTGCGAAGAACGGGCACGCAGCTATTAGATAATAAATATACGCGATGACAAATTGTGTAATATACACTTTGTCCATCGAGATGGTAACAGGCTTTACTTCTTTATCCAATAGAGAAAAATGGAAGATGAGAATTGAAAAAAAATCAAAATAAGGTAGGAAAAAAAAAACTAAATTGAGAAAAAATTATTCTTGTTAATTTTCAAAAAGGGACACGTTTTAAATTCGTGCACGACCTTTCTATGCCAATTTCCTGTTACGAAAAGTTTTTAATTTTCCTCCAACAGAACCACTGAAAAACCCGCAAAGCTGCATCTTTAAAACTAGATTATGATGCAGAAAATAATGGACTCATGCCATTTTTTCCAACCAATTTTTGGGGGCATCGCATCTTTGTGCTTGTTTATCGTTTTCAGAAAAAAAAATTGATGACTTCCGAAGTAATTTCGCGCCCGAAGGCCATCTAATATTACTACTAAATAATTTTGCCTGTGCAGCTGTTAATAGATATTTGATCAAAGCATCTCAGATTTTAGTTAAATGCTACTCATAATATCTAATCCTAGAGACAATTATTATCTCGCAATATACCGTACAATGTTGTTGCAATACACACAACACTTAATTTAGTACTTTGTATGTTAACCCCTTAACGCGCAGTGGTTTCGCTCTGAGACCACCAAACTGTTGACGTTTTGACTGTTGAAGGAATAGATTGGATTTCTATAAAAATAGTTGCGGGTGACATAGCTCCACGAGAATCCTTTACTTTTTAGCACATCATTTCCCGTAAAAAATTGTCACGATTATTTTTAACACCACTGACATCTGCCGAAAAATGGAAGAACGCGAGAACAGCCGGATAGATTGCCCAATGCTGAAAAAAGGGCAGCCGTTGCCATCGCTCGACTTAACTACCAGCAAGAGGGCGGACGATCGAAACGTTCATCGCGTGCCACAGATCTAGAAACCCTTTTTTGACGACAGCTGGCTGTGCGATTGAGATCTACAGTGTGAACAGCTCAATTCTAGATAAGTATTTTTATTCCCGTTATTAGGAATTAATCCATCATATAGTTTTATGTGGAGATAGCATTTCTTAGAAACATATGAGCTTAAAAAAATATATTATATAATTTTAGTAATTCTGTTTTCATGAATTCATGCTTCAATAGTAAAGTTTAAGCCGCCCAGGAGGTGTAGTGGCTAGAGAACCATTCTATCACGCCGTGGGTCCGGGTTCGAATCCCGGCTTGGGCATGGATGTTAGCTTGTCCGTCCCTTCATAGGGGATAGTGCTGTCCGCCCACTGGGTGCTCCCATAATAAAATGGACAGTAACTAGGGCCGTTGATGGCAAAAGGCTTGTGGCAAGTGCCTGCCCATTAGAAAAAAAAAAGTAAAGTTTAATTAGTGTAATGCATTGTATGTGTAGCCTGTTGAGCTACAACTACAATACATAAGTCATTTGTATTGTACAGTACATAACAGTACTAACCTAAACAGTACATAAGTCAAAGTAAGTATCCCGGATAGGAGTAGCTGTAACGGTGTAGTTCGAAAAAATTATGTGATTTTGGTACATAAGTACAAATAAACTAATTTTGTCAGGCACTTAAAAATTTTGAAACTGTATCTTTAAGAGCTGTACTACATACTGAAATGAGCGATAAACCTGTATCAGTTTCAAAACTTTTCGGAAAAAAAATCTTTAAAATCGGAAATTTCTGCAAAGCGTGTCACTCTTCGAAAAATCTTGCTGCTTACATCCCTGTTTAAGATATTTTCCTGAAAATTTCACAAAAGGCACAGCTTTTTCGATTATTACAGTGTGTAAAACAGCTTATGAAGAAATCCATCTGGAATTTTTTTGAGAACATGGTGCTATTAGTTTATTTCAATTCGTGTACCAAGACTAAAAGCAGAGTTTTTTTCTTCGAACTACAGCCTTAATAATGAAATAAGTTATCAATTAATTTTCTCTTTTTTTACTCACTCTAGCATGCTATACTTTATGCCGATTAAATAAAGTAAATAAAATCAACAAAATTAACTTCAAGCCTTTACCTAATGAAGACTATTTTGTATTGTAATCCTTCGTAGACCTTTGTTAAAAAAGAAAAAAAAAGGAAAAACAACTATCGGGTACGATAAATTATAAACTCTTTTCAACTTTGTTCATAACTGCCACTCGGTTTGCATTTTATAGTAGCTAACGAACCATTCTATCAAACTTTGGATTCCAGTTCGATTCCCGGGTTGGGGTTGGATGCTAACTTTTCTACCCTTTCATAAAAGGACTAACGTTGGGCGCCAACTACACTCATGTCCATAAATTAAGGATAATTCAGAATCACACAGAAATTGATCTCTAAAATAAAAATTTCACCTGTGGAATGATCACACGCATCGTGAAGAAGAATATGCAAATTACAGGAAACCACCAGATGGCGTGGATGGTACGTCACAATGACGAGAGTGTAAGAGAGGGGTATATAAGGAATGGTGGCAAAGAAGTAAAATTGTTCACAAGCGCTGTGAAAGCCTTTCAGTGCAAAAACCGCATAGTTATGGCACAAAGGAGGCATTTGGATGATGTTTTACGTGGCAGAATTATCGGACGACTGGAATGTGGATGTACCCAGCTGGAAGTATCCCAGGAACTTGGAATCGCCCAGAGTGTCATCTCCAGGCTTTGGCAACTATTCCAAGATGATGGTAATGTGAGTAGACGTTACAGCACAGGTCGCCCCCGAGTTACAACGCCGAATGAGGACCGCTATTTGGCAGTTACTGCCAAAAGAAACAGACGGAGTACAGCATCAGACCTGTCTCGTCAGCTCTCTTCAGCTACCGGTACGACAGTTTCAAGGCAGACCGTGTACAGACGCTTAGGGCACATTGGTCTATATGCTCGTAGGCCTGTCAGATGTGTTCCACTTACCGCAACTCACTGTCGCCTGCGATTAACCTGGAGTAGAGAGCATGCATTGTGGACACCGCAACAGTGGTCTTGTGTGATGTTTCCCGACGAGTCCAGGTTTAGTTTGGAGTCTGATTCTCGCCGGACATTCATCTGGAGAGCGCCAGGTACCCGTTACCACCAAGAGAACACCATTGAAAGACACCGTTACGGTGGTGCAGGATGGCTCGTTTGGGGAGGAATTATTCTTGGTTCCAGAACTGACCTGCATGTTCAGAGTGTAACGATGACAGGACACATCTATCGGGATGTCATTCTGGAACAACATGTACGTTTGTTTCGGGGCGCCATGGGTGCTGAATTTGTGTTTATGGATGACAACGCCCGTCCTCACCGTGCAAACATTGTAGACGAATGCCTTCAATCGAAGGATATCACCCGTATGCATTGGCCAGCATACTCACCGGACTTGAATCCAATAGAGCATGTGTGGGATATGCTTGGCCGACGAATTGCAGCCCGTCAACCCCCTCCCACATGTCTACCGGAACTTCGGAGTGCATTGCTTGATGAGTGGTGTAATATTCCCCAAGATTAGATTGATCATTTGATACTCAGCATGCCTAGGCGTTGTCAGGCCTGTATTGCATCGTCCGGGAGACATACTCCGTATTAACCATTCTACTAACCATGTTATACTGTTTTTTGTAAATAGGTTCTTTTTTGAAATTTGGTCAAGGGAGTAAAACTTGCAATTTTTATTAATTATGTCAAACATATAGCATCTTTTTTGCTCTTTACTTTTTGTTTAATAAATAGACTTTACAAATAAGTCAAATTTTTTTTGCTTCTTTCTCTTTCTTTGCCTGAACTTCATTATCCTTAATTTATGGACATGAGTGTAGATGCCACTATAATTGAATGGCCAATACTTCGGGCTTTAGTAATCACAAATGACTGATAGAGAAACAAACATTTTTTACAATTTTACTTGTCTTTAATATTGAAACTACTGTTTTATTTATAAACGTAGGATTACTATAGTATTTTTATTTATTTATTTTTTTACAACTTCTGTAATCTAACTTCTCAAAAAAACTAAACTTGGCGGACCAGGAAGTCTTGTTTCAGAAAATTCTAAAATTAGATATATTTTATTGAAAAAAATTCTTATTCTTTTAACTAAAACGATTAATTACCACTCCTTTCTTCGCATGCAGACGATATTTTGATTTAAAATAACGACTTAAAAGTATTCCTTTTTTTTCTCATCGTTGATATTCAAGATCTTAAGTCATTTTATACGGCCGAAAGTCGCCAATAATTGCAACCATGATGCTGTTTTTTTCAGCTTTTCCTCAATATATTCTAAATTAGCTTAAATTTTGAAATCTAAATCAGCTGATTGAGATCTATGAACTTCTACCAATTTTTTTTTTAACTAATCACGTGCTTGCATGTGATCTTGTTCCCGAGTAAATCGCGCGGAAAGATGTTTTGAAGTAACCCTATCACTCACATTAATATTGTAAACAAAGTAGTATAAAGGATTACGTTATGGAGGAGCGTAATTCTGCGTTAATCAAACGTACGTTACGTAGAGAGTACTTGTCATTTGTACCATTCAATAATACAAGTCCTAAAGTAAGTCAGAATGTCGAAATCTACCCTTGGTCATTTCAGCTGACTGTCACTCTCTGACTTGGAATTGGACCTGACACATATGATTCAGAGCTCATGTGACCGACCCCCTGCAATGAAATCCGGATGCAGATACGGAGATAAACCATCCCACTGGGTCCCAATGAAAAATAAGTATCGCCAGAAAGCCCCGAGGTCATTTTATGGACGGACTGATGCTCGTTTTAGAACCGTAAGACCCCTTCACAGCTTTTTAAACCAGTGACGAGTCCCGTTACTCATTGCTTTAGTACCAGTAATAAAATGCACAGCATGAATGAGCTGGTTTTTATTTACCTCATTTTAAAGGAATTGGATAAAGGGTTTAAACTATCTTTGAAAGTATAAATCTCGAATTTTAATCAACAAGTATACGCTGCTAATAGAAGTAGTTCAACATTTCACCATAAAATAGTGCTGAATTAGCAATTTGCAAGAATAGATTTTTATTTTGCGCTTTTTT
>JAWZYV010018805.1:0-26984 GCA_038373885.1 Cheiracanthium punctorium | reverse complement strand
TTTTTGAAGTTCTGCTAATTCAACGATCCCCATTTACTTCGCCTCGAAGGAAATATAAACAACCTGAGATGCGCAGAAACAGAAGATGCGCAGTTACCCAGTGTGCGTATCGCCATCTGTTTACAACAACGCCGTTATATAACTTTCTAAGAGAAGTGTCCTCTCCTATAAATTTGCATTCGTGGTTTTTCCGTAGGGTTTGAATCTAGAGAATGTCTATGTTGTGGTATTGTTCTTTAACTGTGTTCCTAAACTGGTGTTTTCTTCTGTTGGTTATTACGAATACGCGTACGTTCGATTATTGCGTTTTTCAATGCAGCGTTCTTAAACCTTTGTTTTTCCTCTGCTGGTTTTGTTCGAAGTATTATTCTGTTTCCGTACTCTTAAAATGAAGTTTTCGTCTGCTAGTTTGACACGATTGCAGGTTCCGTTTCTTCATGTTTTTCTATCACCGTGTTCTTAAACCGTAGTTTTCGCCTGCTGGTTGGATTCGATCGCAGGCAGCTTCCGCATTTTCAAAACCATGTGAGCGTTTACTTCCGTCAGAAAATAAATCTGAGTTACTCCCTAGTTGCGCCTAAAGAAGTTTTACTTCAATAATATCGGAATGCTACCAGATAAGGTACTAAAAAGATATTAAGAATTGGGTATACCTTAATGTGGATTGAAGGGGAGGAAGGGGCGCAAGATGAAACAGGCCAGAAAATATTTATGAGCTTTATGCGCAATTCACGCTCTTTGATGAACAGGAAAACTATCAACGAAATTGTTTGAAATGGCCACCTTTTGACGTCGATGAAGAGCTTGCTCGATTTATCAAACGGCGAGACAAGTGTATAGCATCTCGGTCAGACTGAGGAATAGCAGCAAATAGAGTTGTCAATATTCTTCTGTATAGTTCTTCTAGTTTCTGAGGATGTTTCAGAGCATCATTCAATTTATTCAATTTGCTCCACAGATAAAAAAAAATACAGTTGTAGAGATCAAGCGATTGGGGAGGGGAGCGAGGGATTGCAGTGCTTCTGCTGATTCTCCTCTTCTCAGCAAGCACTCATACCTATAACAGCAACCCATAATTACATCGACGTCACCAGTGACCGTTTCATGCATTGCCTGTACAGAGAACTCTAAGAAAATTCTTAAAAGATGTCTTTAATTTTAAGGAGAGATTTAAAAGCTTGTTAAGCCTTTGAGGCGCAACCCTTTCCCAAATCTGAAAAAGGGCAGCCGTTGCCATCGATCGACTTAACTACCAGCAACATGGCGGACGATCGAAACGTTCATCGCGTGCCACAGATCTAGAGACCCTTTTTTGACGACAGCTGGCTGTGCGGCACAGCCAGCTGTCGTCAAAAAAGGGTCTCTAGATCTGTAGCACGCGATGAACGTTTCGATCGTCCGCCATCTTGCCGGTAGTTAAGTCGAGCGATGGCAACGGCTGCCCTTTTTTCAGCATTGGACAATCTATCCAGCTGTTCTCGCATTCTTCCATTTTTCAGCAGAAGTCAGTGCTGCTAAACATAATCGTGGCAATTTTTTTACGGGCAATGACGTGCTTAAAAGTAAAGGATTCTCGTGGAGCTATGTCAACTGCAACTATTTTTATAGAAATCCAATCTATTCTTCGTGACTGGAACAGTCAAAACGTCAGAGTTTAGTGTTCCCAGAGCGGGAACACAGCGCGTTAAAGGGTTTAAGCATGAAAGGGACACATGCATGCATTCTGTCCATTTTTATAGGTTCTCCTGTTCATGATCAAGGTACGTTCTGTGTCAGGATTTCATTTCTTTTTCCACCATGGTTCCATTTTCCCTACCCTGTATAAATATAAGCTGGCAAGTAAGCCATTCTTATGCCAAAGGATTGGACTGGTTGTTTCGGTGTTTTTTGAAAGAATTTTAAGTAATTAAACATAGTTTTAGTTCTTGAATCAAAAAGATGTTGTTAACGGATGGTAACTTGTAGAGTAACTTGTAGAGTGACTGTGGTAACTTGTCGAGTGACAAGAAAACACTTAAAAGGAACTGGAGTTTGAAAAGTAAAATCTTGACTAGGAACTAGAACCTTGTAAAATTAAACCCATAAAAGGTTCCTATCAATCAAGACTCACTTTTTGGACGATATATTTTCTTCCTTCATCAGCTGAAACCCACAGACAGCAGCCACAGGAGAGTGGGGAATGAAAAAGAGCTTTTATGAGTATTATTTTACAATATTTTAATTATTTCAATTTGTAGAATGTGCGATTTACTGAAAATTGAAATCAACAGAAGAGACGAAATAATGATAGAGAACTCTGCCCTAAAAATTTTGGGGAAATTGGACACGTGTTCAGCATTGCAGATCTTTGCCGTTTCTTTTCAAAAGCTTCAAAGATGTGAACACGCTAAATGAAAAACGAAAATGGCGACCTTGCACCGTCTTGCATATTGTACCTAGTAAATACGGTTTCTATTGACTTGGAGTATTACTTTGACTGAAAACGAAAACCCGGCAAAATTCTGCATATTTCAGGACGAGTTCGTCAGGTTTGCACAGAAACTGGCTATTGCACCAAAGCAATGACGTATGCCAGGGGCTTTTTGTGTAGGGGTACACTTTTGAAAAAACCTTATTTGACCTAAACAAATTGCACAATGCAGTACTCGAAAATGCAAAAGAGTTCTAATAAAATAAGCAAACACTCAAGTTTGTTGATGAAGATCATCATACGAGAATGTTGTTCATTTTACATGAGTTAAGATTTGATTATACTGAACAAGTCGGGTTACTTGGACTCTCCCAGTAGTACACACCGAAGTATTTTACAGTAACGCACAAACTGCAATACTGTAATGAAATTAGCCCACTTCAATCGCAGTTTGGGTAATCACTAGTAAGAGAACCAAAGTAAAACCCGACTTGTTCAGTATAATCCAAATCTGACTCATGCAGTACTCGAAAATGCAAAAGAGTTCTAATAAAATAAGCAAACACTCAAGTTTGGTTGATGAAGATCATCATACGAGCATGTTATTCATTTTACATGAGTTAAGATTTGATTATACTGCACAAGTCGAGTTACTTGGACTCTCCCAGTAGTACACACCGAAGTATTTTACAGTACCGCACAAACTGCAATACTGTAATGAAATTAGCTCACCTTCAATCGCAGTTTGGGTAATCACTACTAAGAGAACCAAAGTAAAACCCGACTTGTTCAGTATAATCAAATCTGACTCATGCAGTACTCGAAAATGCAAAAGAGTTCTAATAAAATAAGCAAACACTCAAGTTTGTTGATGAAGATCATCATACGAGCATGTTATTCATTTTACATGAGTTAAGATTTGATTATACTGAACAAGTCGGGTTACTTGGACTCTCCCAGTAGTACACACCGAAGTATTTTACAGTAACGCACAAACTGCAATACTGTAATGAAATTAGCCCACCTTCAATCGCAGTTTGGGTAATCACTAGTAAGAGAACCAAAGTAAAACCCGACTTGTTCAGTATAATCAAATCTGACTCATGCAGTACTCGAAAATGCAAAAGAGTTCTAATAAAATAAGCAAACACTCAAGTTTGTTGATGAAGATCATCATACGAGCATGTTATTCATTTTACATGAGTTAAGATTTGATTATACTGCACAAGTCGAGTTACTTGGACTCTCCCAGTAGTACACACCGAAGTATTTTACAGTACCGCACAAACTGCAATACTGTAATGAAATTAGCTCACCTTCAATCGCAGTTTGGGTAATCACTACTAAGAGAACCAAAGTAAAACCCGACTTGTTCAGTATAATCAAATCTGACTCATGCAGTACTCGAAAATGCAAAAGAGTTCTAATAAAATAAGCAAACACTCAAGTTTGTTGATGAAGATCATCATACGAGCATGTTATTCATTTTACATGAGTTAAGATTTGATTATACTGAACAAGTCGGGCTACTTGGACTCTCCCAGTAGTACACACCGAAGTATTTTACAGTACCGCACAAACTGCAATACTGTAATGAAATTAGCTCACCTTCAATCGCAGTTTGGGTAATCACTACTAAGAGAACCAAAGTAAAACCCGACTTGTTCAGTATAATCAAATCTGACTCATGCAGTACTCGAAAATGCAAAAGAGTTCTAATAAAATAAGCAAACACTCAAGTTTGTTGATGAAGATCATCATACGAGCATGTTATTCATTTTACATGAGTTAAGATTTGATTATACTGAACAAGTCGGGTTACTTGGACTCTCCCAGTAGTACACACCGAAGTATTTTACAGTAACGCACAAACTGCAATACTGTAATGAAATTAGCCCACCTTCAATCGCAGTTTGGGTAATCACTAGTAAGAGAACCAAAGTAAAACCCGACTTGTTCAGTATAATCAAATCTGACTCATGCAGTACTCGAAAATGCAAAAGAGTTCTAATAAAATAAGCAAACACTCAAGTTTGTTGATGAAGATCATCATACGAGCATGTTATTCATTTTACATGAGTTAAGATTTGATTATACTGCACAAGTCGAGTTACTTGGACTCTCCCAGTAGTACACACCGAAGTATTTTACAGTACCGCACAAACTGCAATACTGTAATGAAATTAGCTCACCTTCAATCGCAGTTTGGGTAATCACTACTAAGAGAACCAAAGTAAAACCCGACTTGTTCAGTATAATCAAATCTGACTCATGCAGTACTCGAAAATGCAAAAGAGTTCTAATAAAATAAGCAAACACTCAAGTTTGTTGATGAAGATCATCATACGAGCATGTTATTCATTTTACATGAGTTAAGATTTGATTATACTGAACAAGTCGGGTTACTTGGACTCTCCCAGTAGTACACACCGAAGTATTTTACAGTAATGCACAAACTGCAATACTGTAATGAAATTAGCTCACCTTCAATCGCAGTTTGGGTAATCACTACTAAGAGAACCAAAGTAAAACCCGACTTGTTCAGTATAATCAAATCTGACTCATGCAGTACTCGAAAATGCAAAAGAGTTCTAATAAAATAAGCAAACACTCAAGTTTGTTGATGAAGATCATCATACGAGCATGTTATTCATTTTACATGAGTTACGATTTGATTATACTGAACAAGTCGGGCTACTTGGACTCTCCCAGTAGTACACACCGAAGTATTTTACAGTACCGCACAAACTGCAATACTGTAATGAAATTAGCTCACCTTCAATCGCAGTTTGGGTAATCACTACTAAGAGAACCAAAGTAAAACCCGACTTGTTCAGTATAATCAAATCTGACTCATGCAGTACTCGAAAATGCAAAAGAGTTCTAATAAAATAAGCAAACACTCAAGTTTGTTGATGAAGATCATCATACGAGCATGTTATTCATTGTACATGAGTTAAGATTTGATTATACTGAACAAGTCGAGTTACTTGGACTCTCCCAGTAGTACACACCGAAGTATTTTACAGTAACGCACAAACTGCAATACTGTAATGAAATTAGCCCACCTTCAATCGCAGTTTGGGTAATCACTAGTAAGAGAACCAAAGTAAAACCCGACTTGTTCAGTATAATCAAATCTGACTCATGCAAAATGAATAACATGCTCGCATAATGCTTATTTTGTTTAGAACTCTCCCCGTTACAGGATTATATATCAAACAGAAAAATTCATTAAACATCCGCGAGTATTTTAAGAACAAAATTTTCACTTGTTGCTTCACATGAACTCATAAGATGCGGTATTTTAGTTCAGAATTAAAAAAAAAAAAAAAAAAATATGTTTTGGGACTCGTAAGTAAAGTTGCTCTGTTTATATACACATATTTATGTATATATTTAGCGACTGAGGATGAAATATCTAGTAGCCACTCTTTCTTTTCTCTTCTTAAAAGCGATGCGAAATTTCTATCTTAAAAAGCACGGCACGGCCTGGCCTTAGAAATCTAATTAAAAACGAAGACGTTGGAGAAAATTCTGTGAATTCCTCGAATGAAAATGTGATCTTCTTTCGGTTAGTTCGCTGTCACCCGCTGGATGTTTTCTCGGTGATATATTTTTGAAGCGCAGGGGCGTTTTTAAAAATCTTCAACATTTTCCCCTCTGCTGTCGCTATGACATATTTACTACTCTTGTTTGCTAACGTAATTTGTGTTTTGTGAATTTCTTCTATGAAATAAGCGGTTTTACTCGAAAGAATGAATGTTGTGGTGAATTTTTTTTTTTCGCTTTGATGAAAATAAAGAATTTTTATAAGACTTACGCGCATTATAAATTTAGTAGTGTTCCTAACGTTATAAGTTATAATCGGTTTTTCTAAAGCCAGGAGTGCGGAAAGCTTGCATAACCAGTAGCGTGCCTTTGCAGTTTACAGTAAAATCTCATTACAACCAGCTTTCTTTTTGTGAATGTTTCCCCATTAACAAAAGAAATATTTCTATTGAAAAGAAAGAAATAATAGGGCAAATTTAGTTTACAGTGAGATTTCACTTTAACCCTTTGAAACGCAACCCTTTCCCAATGCTGAAAAAAAGGGCAGCCGTTGCCATCGCTCGACTTAAAGACCAGCAAGATGGCGGACGATCGAAACGTTCATCGCGTGCCACAGATCTAGAGACCCCTTTTTTCACGACAGCTGGCTGTGCTCCGCCATCTTGCTGGTACATGAACGACGCGACATGAACATGCGACATGAACAACGAATTGAAAAGGCTGACTCATTAGCTAAGAAAGGAACACTTGAACAACGAGACTACAAACCTGTTCCTCAAGAGTCATTTAACCCTTTAACGCGCAGTGATCCCGCTCTGGGAACACCCAACTCTGACGTTTTGACTGTTGCCAGTCACGAAGAATAGATTGGATTTCTATAAAAATAGCTGCGGGTGACATAGCTCCTAGAATTCTTTACTTTTTGGCACGTCATTTCCCGTAAAAAAATCCAGTTGTCGTCAAGAAAGGGTCTCAAGATCTGTGGTACGCGATGAACGTTTCGATCGTCCGCCATCTTTCTGGTCGTTAAGTCGAGCGATGGCAACGGCTGCCCTTTTCTCAGCATTAGGCAATCTATCCAGCTGTTCTCGCATTCTTCCATTTTTCAGCAGATGTCAGTGCTGTTAAAAATAATCGTGACTTTTTTTATACGGGAAATGACGTGCTAAAAAGTAAAGGATTCTCGTGGAGCTATGTCACCCACAAGTATTTTTATAGAAATCAAATCTATTCTTCGTGACGGGCAACATTCAAAACGTCAGAGTTTGGTGTTCCCAGAGCGGGAACCCTGCGCGTTAAAGGGTTAATGAACTATTCAGGATTATGAACTTGATTTTCAATCCCTTGAAATTTGTTATTGTGAGATTTTACAGAGTAGCACTACCTCCGTTTTCCATTCTCATCACAGATAGATTGATAGAATGGGTGTCGTATCGTCTCAAAATTAATTAGTTTAGTCTGATGAGGTTTAGTCTGATGAGTTTTAGTCTATACTTATTTACTAAAATAGGCAGATTAACTAGTGTAATATATAAATTCATAAAAAAGAAATTAATTGCGGCACATGAAACCCCGAATATCATTTTATAGATTAGTAAAATAACGCCCTGTGTCTACTAGAGAATAATTTATGGGGAAAGGAAAAAAGAAACAGAAAGCTTTAATTTATGTTTCTTAAATATGGTAATGGTTTTTTCCTCCATTTATAAAGTATGCACTAAAATTTCAAATTTCAAAATTAATTTTTGCTACTGGTTTACAAAGCTTCACCATGGCACAGTGGTTTTATCATTGAAAATGGTTGACGGTCGAAGTGTGAAGGTGCCGAGTCGGGTCCCATCCCGCGGCTGTCGATCTGGAGTTTTGGAGTGTCGATCTGGAGTTGAACGGTCTGGAGTTTTCGTTGGTTTCCTCCAGATGTAACGTGAATACGCGTTAGAACCCCTTAGAAAGTGCTCCTATCAAGGAACACACCCATCCTTTGGCAGATCGCCCTAGCATAGCTTTGCCATTAATCACCCAAACACAGAGAAAGACACATGTTTACTTTTCAAAATGTTCGTAGAAAATAGGCACGTGTCATAAAACCTAGCGCATTTGCCAAGGAATCAATAGATCGAGTGCATAAAGGAACCAGTAGATCGAGTCGCATGGAGTAAGGTCCGGAGAGCGAGGTGGCCACGTAAGAAGGTGGTTGTCGTCACCAGAACCTCGACCCATCCAACGAAGAGGAAGCTCGTTATTTGTGAAATAAAACTTCTAATATTTTCTTCTCCAGTAAAGTCAACTTTGTTGCTGTATTGGTAATATATTATTTTTTTATAAGCCTTCCGAACCCGGCAGGGAATGGTGATACACCTTGAAATAAGATATTTAAAAAGATCAGAGACTGAAATTCGCAACACGAATATTTATTCGTACATGATTTCAGTAAATACAACAGAATACAAACTAAAGGAAAAAACTATCTAGAAATGTTTTCTATAGTTTTCTGTGTTTGCTAAAATAATGCAAATCTGAAAATTATTAAATGTCACTTGTATTTTACTATTAGACCAAAAATGAAATAATAATTTAGAATAGAAATGTATTCGGCAAGTCTCAGTTACTGAAAGCATTTGAATTCATAAGCAAAGGGTACGTAATAAAACATTTAAGCACCACTGAAACGCATCCTAATCTTAACAATTAAGTAAACTGCGTTTTAAATTGTTAATGTGGTTCCATTATTCACCCCTGCAGCACTTTAAAACTTGGCGAAAGCAGAACATCTGAATATTTAATACTCACTCTTAACCACATCGTTATGAGCAATTGCAAGGAAAAGTTTCAAGAGGGGAGAAAACACGAAAGCTTTCGAAAACTTCCTTTAAACGGGTTGTTCCTTACGTCTTCAGCCAAATATAGAAGTTTTAGGGGTTTGATGGTGATCCCTTGTACCAGTTTAGAATTCAGCTGGAACGGGCTTATGTTTTGATTTGTCTGTGCGTCGGGACGTCTGTCCGTGCTCTAAACCTTTTGTAAATAAACAATGATTGACGTGACATTTATGAATAGTATTGATATACTAGCTGAAGTACCCGTCCTTGACGGGTTAGTGAATGCAAATTCCCAAAAAGCAAGAACTTTCGTCAGCATTCTAGGAGTACACAGAATGGATGGAGTATGTTGCCAAAGTAAAGAAAGAGAAGTTATAATTTTAATGTATTGTTAAAATATTACAGGTTAGAGAGTAACTAAGTAATATCATTTCATTCGCTTGAGTCGTAATTATGGGATGCGCGAACGAATATCTACGCATATTGAAATAACTTTCGCAAAATCTCAAAATCTAATCAACATCATTGAAAAATTGGAAGCCTAAAATTTAAGTTGAGTGACAACCTATCCTGTCACCCCAATTTCGTTTCATTCCCTGCAGTCTTTATTTCGTGATGCTGGAACAAAATTTCAGCATTTTAAACGATTTCGCAAAATCTCAAATCTGATCGATTTTTTTTAATTAGATGCTTATAGTTTAAGGTGAGTGACCACCTATCATTTCACCAAATATCATTTTTTCACCTTTGCAGTTATTACGTGATGTGCGAGCATAAATTTACGCAGTTTGAAACGATTTTCGCTAAATCTGAAAACCTAATGAAAATTTTTAAAAATTCGACGCCTATGTTTTAAGTTGAGTGACCCCCTATCATGACACCAATTTCGTAGCATTCGCTCAGTCGTTTTTATGTGATGCTCGAACACAAATTACGCAGTTTGACACGTTTTCGCAAAAATCTCAAAATCCAATTCAAGATTTTTTTTAAATTCGACGCCTATGTTTTAAGTTGAGTGACCACCTATCATGACACCAATTTCATATCATTCGCTTCAGCCGTTTTTTACGTGATGCTTAAACAGAAAAAGCGTCACGGACAGAATGACAGACAGACAAACTTTTTTTTGAGGGTCGCATCGGATTCCCGGGTGCTTGAAACGGATAGAAATCGCAAAATTTTTGAATTCCAAGAAATGTACAGACAAAAGTCTAATTTTATTTATATAGATATTATGCCACGTACCGATTGACGATGAAGTTAGTACATAGCATGACTATTTAGTTAGTTTCAGGACGTCCAACAAATTTGGTAGAGGTGAAGGAAGGGTAATTCAGCCACTTGACTACTAAATTCCGTGAAAATAACCATCCTGTAAGCAACACCGATGGTCAAAATTTCTTTAATATATAGTGAATACTATGATAAAGTGTAACTCCACCTGAGCATAGTGTTAACCCTCTGACTGCTCAATTTTTGGACCAAAATCGCTTCAAAAATTTCGTAATTTTTTTTCATATTTCATATCCATATACATTGACATGTGCATTTTTTCTTTCTAGAAAATATTTTTAATGTAGATTTTTATCATGAGAAACTAAGCTTCAGAAAAACCAATTTCAGATGTTATTACATTAAAAATATATTTTTAAATAAATTTTAATTGAATGACAGTTAATTTCCGTTTATTACATAATATAAGAAAATGCACCACCGCCTAACGCTTTGCAGGTTTATTGAATCATGGTCAGATTCATCGCCGTCTGAGGAGCAGTCTAAAAAATATAAATCACTATCACTATCAAAACTGAAATCTCTTTCAGAATATCATAAATCATCTGTAATATACACTCTGTCCATTGCTGAACGATTTCTACCAGCCATTTCTGATTAGACAAGGGGCAAACAAGTGAGGTTAGAGCATTACATACCGAGTATTACTTTCAAATGCCTCAATTGAGTGCACGACTCACGACATGTGTTGGTCAAAATCTAAATTAAACGTCTAAAACTGTATCTAATTTATTTCACTGGTTAAATGGTGAAAACGCGGGATGATCTCCTCAATACAGGAAGAAAAACACATTTGAGTTGCCCGTGGAAATCGCGGAATGCTCAGCCAGAGGGTTAAGGTATAGATCCGTATTGTTCCAGAACTCTCAGTTTTACACTACTAAGCCTAATGCCTCTAGCCGCATGAATAGAAGGCGTTGCGCGTAATGGATTTGGAAAAAAAAAAACAATATTCAATCGCGTTTTTATGTTCGAAATATTCGCTAATGTAACGGCATTACTTCGTTGGCCATTTTTAATGTGAAAATTTCAGATATAAGTTGTGGCTTAAGGTATAGAGGCCATCTTTTTTAAGTTCAAAAACGGGATACTCACGGAAGAAGGGGTGATGGTTTTTGAAAATTATGAAAACAACATCGTTTAAACTTCGAATTAATTTTTAATGAAAATCTATACTCAGTAGGTAACATACACAGGCGCATATTTATTTGATCATATTTAATTTTTCACTGTTCCTTGAAAATTAAAAAAAAAAGAATAATTGACCACAAAGTCATGATTTTTAACAAAGAACGGCTATTTTTCGGCAGTGATCATAGGGATCAAAATACGGGACTGTCCTATATTATGCGGGACGGTTCACTGTACTTACGGCAGCTTGAAAGAAGACATCTTGGATTCACTAGCTTCATGTTAACCTACGAGGAAATTTTTATCCCTCAAAGTTTAATTTTTAAAATACATTGAATTTTAAAAGTATGTTTGACTATTTATATCTGCCATTGACTGAATTTTGAAAATTTTATTTGAAATTTAGACCCCGTTAATAAAAGATTGTGCACGAAATGAAAATATTTCTATGTAAAATATTTTGTCACTACAACAACCTGCAGTATTTTTTATTAGAAGAGTTGAAATTATAGTATTGAAGAGGAAGAAAATTTCCCTGTAAATTTTATAACATGGAAATACGGAATCAAAGATGGCGGCCGTTCTGTAGTGTTATGTAAGTGAATTCTTTCATGTACAAAATTAGTATTAATATAATATCTTAAGCAGTCACTCTTTTAGAAGTCTTCAGTTTTGTTTTTTTAATGAGGATTAGAAACCTGATTTAGGCTTTAGATTAAACTCTGATCTGCAAGATCTCCTGTGCTTAATCAATGTATAATATAACGAGATTAATCGAACCATACAGATTAAGCTCACACAAAAAAAGCTTATAACAATCTTAGAAAGAAATCTTTTAGAAAATAATTTAAATTTTAACACAATTTTAATGAAGATTTTTTAAACTTCCCGTTACGGCTAATACATTTTTAAAGTGATTTTTAAAAACGCGCAGGAATTTGTTTAAACTACTTACACATTTTTCTTCGATAAATCAGTTCATTCTCCATTCACAATAAATCACAAGAAAAGAAAATTATAACTCCTGATTTTACAGACAAAAGAGTACTTTTATGTAATGGAATGAAAAGAGGGGAAAAATTAAGAGTTCTTTGAAATTGATTGCATTGGTGTTTGCTTTTGATTTAAGCGTATAAAGTAGTTTCATTCATTCTCCTTTAAATTTATGGAAAGTTTAAACGCGATACACTTTTTTTTCTATTATTTCTTTAAATCTAAAACACACTTCTGGAAAATGCGTTCATTTATATTTTTCTAAAGAAACTTTTTTTATTTAACTTATGTTTTAGTGCAAGGTACCTATAAATGACGATATTTGAATAAAGTATTCAGTTTTTTCAAAAATAGAAATATTTCGCTAGAATTCCCTTGTTGAATGTAAATATAGACGACATGAAGTAATTTATATTTGAAATAAATTACTTCGTTAACTTCATTACTTGATTAAATTTTTAAGTTTAATTGATACCTCCCTATCTTGGTACTCGGTAACACATGGCACATTTTCCATTATGTTTTCTACAGTAACCAGTGAAAGGTACCAGTGGACAGAAATACACTCCTTACATGGTACATGTTCGGAAAGTAAATAATTTGATATTCAATTTTTATTATCTATCGAAATCAGAATTTCGTGCTTTTCTGAAAAACTTCAGAATCCTTCGCGCGATTGTTTTAAACTTTTCGCATTCGAAACATTTCGTTTTGCTGTAACAACCTCTTTTGTTTCAATGCTTCCTGCAGAAGAAATCATTTCATTTGTGAGAAAAAAGTTAAACTGGGTCATCTCAAACTTATTTCAAACGAATAGGAATCGCAATTTTCTTTTCAAATCCTGATAACTGTAACACCAATATGACGTCAATATCACATAAGATACTTAAATTTCTCACTCAAATGATTAACTTTTTTCACGCTGCGATACATAAAAAAGCTGAGAAACTACTAAAACTTGCTTTAAAATTAGGAAACGGGTGGATTTTCAGATTTTTAAAGTAGGGCAAATTGTTTTCCATATCATTTTACGTAATTGTGAATCTTTTTAAGACGATCATACAAATCGAATTGATTTTTATTGCGTTCTACCGGCTTAACTTTTTTATATTTTTGGAGTAATGGCTGTAAAAATTTCATTTTGGAGTAATTGAGCTGGAATTGTTAGTCAAGCGGGACCGTGAGCCAGTAATCAGGAGTAACTATGTTAGGATTGTGACTCAAATATTTATATTAGAGAGTGAATTACAGTGTTTGTTTCTCACAAGCCAATAAGAAAATAAAAAATCTGGAGTGACTCCACTCGACTTTCCGAACACTTGCGATTAAGATCATTACCAAGCATTTAAATAAATTTTAATCGATAAATAATTCAAAACATATATACTAAATTGAAGCTCAATCGAATGCGCAGTTTAAACGCTAGCGCACTTTCAAGAATTTCTCCCCATAGGCCATAACATAAAAGAAATCTTTGTCGTAGCCCTGTAGAAAAACTATACGTCCTATACACACCCAAATCAATAACGGTCTTGTGACGGTGGTTTATGACATTTATACCCAATTTGAGCTCAATCGAATGCCCGTTTAGGAGCTATCGTGTTCACTCACATCACACATACACATACACACACACATACATACATACATCTCGTAAAAATAGCATAAATTAATTCAGGATGACCTACAAAACATGTCAATACACCAAAAATCCGAAGTCGAAATTTTTCATGATTACAATACTTTCCTTACATGGTTACATGTTCCGAAAGTAAAAAGGGCAAACTTTTTAGTACCTCTTATTCTATTGTAATCGAAACTTTCTGAATTGAACATACTGTTATGTCACGATATTCTAACTAAATGCGAGATATTTCAGAGAATTTTGCAATGTGATCACATGTTGGAGATCCACTGCAGTTGTGTTAAGCAATGTTACTTTTTTCAAAACCTTTTTACTTAATTCGTTTGTTCTGAATTTAAAGGTCAAATACCCCCCCAAGTGTAGAGCTTACAGACTTGCATATTTGTACAGCTGAGAGTACATTATAGTCTTCATTTTACTCAAGTTACCCCTTTTCAAGAAAGTGGAAATTTGTTTGTGATTTCAATGTCTTTGTGGTCCGCCTTACTTTTGTCTAATTTGTAACTATCGTAAACGGCACGTACTGCAGGAATCAAATTTATTAGGGACAACTAGTCAAAATCTTGTTTTATCTAGTTTAAACCCTTTAACGCGCAGTGTTCCCGCTGGGAACACCAACTCTGACGTTTTGAATGTTGCCAGTCACGAAGAATAGATTGGATTTCTATAAAAATAGTGGCGGGTGACATAGCTCCACGAGAATCCTTTACTTTTTAGCACCTCATTTCCCGTCAAAAAATGGTCACGATTATTTTAACGAGATGACATCGCAGAAAACTGGAAGAATGCGAGAACAGCTGGATAGATTGCCCAATGCTGAAAAAAGGGCAGCCGTTGCCATCGCTCGACTTAACTACCAGCAAGATGGCGGACGATCGAAACGTTCATCGCGTGCCACAGATCTATGAGACCCTTTTTTTGACGCAGCTGGCTGTGCTGGCACAGGCCAGTCTGCGTTCATTTTTTACCGGTAATGTGTTTGCAAAAAAGACTGCGGAAAATCATTTATAGTCTATGCATATTGGCATGATTTATCGTTCTTGGTGCGCGCACTTCGAATTGCAAAGGCATATAGTCTGAACCACAAAATGTGTGAAAAAAAAAACTTGATGTTTTTATGGTTTCGCTTTTATACATTTCAGGAAGAAAACAGTTTGTAAGGTTTCTCTTCCTTTAGCAAGTTCAATCGATATTCCATCAAAACAACCATAAACTTTTATAGGGGAAAAAAAATAACTTTAAGACCAAGCTATTCAGCACTTTTTTTTTTACCCCTAAGAAATATTTACACTTTTTTAAAAACTTTTTCCTCTTTTAATATCGTCTTTGCAATTTCAAAATTTCATGGAATGCATAATGAACGAGTTTTAACACATTTTTTACTTTGTCTTAACACTGGAATTTTAAAACTCCCGTCACGCCGGAGCGGCATTACATAAGCATAACACACACACACACACACAACACACACACACTCAACACACACACATGCATACAAGGAAGTGCAAGATGGTGCTGATATAGGAACTGAATATTTGAATTTTATTCGTATTTGCTAAAGAAATAAACGCGAAACATAAAATATGAACATTTCCAGCATTTCTGTCGCTGAATATAAAAATTCCAAATAAAACATCGATAAAATAATAAAAAGTGCTGATTTTCAAGATTTTTGTTTTTTAATTTTTGTGGAATCGATGATGAAAAGAAACACACAGAACTTAGAAACGGGGTAGTGTCAATTTAAAAATTCTCGTAACGTGTAGTTATCGTATCAGCGTGAAAACAGTGTTTCCTATCGATAGTTGGCACACGACGTTGTTCCAGTCACTTTAAAAATGTTAAAATTTTATATAAAAGATAGGTAGACAGCAGATGCTGAACTACCTAAAGTTGTATTTGTGTATAATGTTTTATTTATTAAACTAGCTGCTTACCCGTTCTTCGTACTTAAGGAATCAAATGTTTTTTTTTTACTCACATAGGTGAAGTTAATTTCATTTTTACGGAATTTCAAAACGTGAGGAATTCTTTGACTCATGACATAATCTTCATACGTGATCTTCATACGTGACATAATCTTCATACTCACTTCGTGACATAATCTCATACAGCGCAACTGCAAAATGATAACCCAAAAACTATATCAGCGTCATTTGAGATCAAAAATAACGTATGAAGTGTTTTGTAAACAAACCTATTCACTGGAACATAAAGAACACTCAAAATACTGGTGTTAAAAAATTTTGTGAAAAAACACACGCAAGATGTTACTTGTAAGTTGATACACACGTTTCGACCAAAAATTCTTTCAGTCTTCCTCAGTCAAAGCCCTTCGTCTCGTCATACAGAACAGAGGGAACTGAAAAAGACAAACAGGCAAGCATGTTGACACAAGGGAAAAAGAAAAGCAGAACAAAACCACGGAGTGGGGAAAAAGGGGGGGAAGGGATAAAAAGAAAAGAAAAAAAAAAAAAATAAGAAGGACGTAAATTCCTAAAACGTAAACGATGTGTAATATCAGTCATTTTGCAGAACACCTTGGTAAACTTTATTATACGAAAATTCTTAAAATATTGTTGATATTATAGAGAGACAAATATTTCCATGAAACATTCATTGTTTCGTATTTTTGTCCTTCTTTTCTTAAACCTATTCACTTTCAAAGTGCTTCTGCGGGATAAAATTTTGCCTTCCTGGTTAAAGTTCTAAAGTAACGTCACATGGTGTGGACAACTGTTTTATTTTGTCTTCGAATTCCTAGAACGTAAACGATGTGTAATATCACTCATTTTGCAGAACACCTTGGTAAACTTTACTATACGAAAATTCTTAAAATATTGTTGATATTATAGAGAGATATATATCCCCCCCCCCATGAAACATTCATTGTTTGGTGAGCTTTTTGGCTATCATGGCTGCCAAAAAACTAAATCCCAGTGAAGTGATTTTTGAGTAAACTGCGTTACCCGCACTAAGTTGTGATTCAATCTGCAATTCGTGACGTCAAAATGATGTCAAAATCACTTACGATTGGACTTTAAAATTAAAATCTAATTTCATGTTTATCATAATTGTTACCATAGTAACATAATCTATTACCAAGGACATATTTAACAGTTGGGGTTCCGATCTCCCTCCACCCTACCAAAATTTCAATTTTTGTTAACAAAATGATAATGATACCCACTTCGAAATTCTTTTCTGAATACGGATATGTCTATTATTGCCACATAAGCTGTTAAATTCAGCAATGAAACGGAAACTAAGCTAATTTTAGATTTCTTAGTTTAGGAAAAGGAAAATACATATTATGAAACAAAAAAAAAGACATCATTTTACAAGAGTTTTAAAAATTCTCTTATTGTTAATGCTGCTGAAGCTATTTTGCAGTTTTTCCTTCTTATGGTCTGGCAACAGACTTTTTAATTTACCCGAAGTTGCACCTGCGTACTAAGCTCTTACCCTTAGTAGATGTAACGAACTTTTAGCCTCCTATATGGTACTCGTCTTTTAATTTTAATTCATATGTTCTTTTACTGCAAAATTATTCAATCCTTTCATTGCTAAGAGAACGCAAACAAAAAAAAAATTGTAATGGCCTTAAAAAACTTAGGAATCAATGTTTTACTTTGAAATTCAAAATGTTGTTTTTTCTTTAAAAGTTTGTAAAAAGTATCTTAATTAATATTTCTTTGTCGTTTAACTTTTAATGAAGGCCTAAATGTGCGTTTTATTTTCTGACAACATTGAAATCATTCTGACTAATAGATTTTAGGACGCGACAGTGAAAATTCGTAAATGATACTTAGCCTTAAATTTTAAGCAATAGCTACTCCTCAGTTAATCGGAAATATAAGAATTATTCCGTGCGTGGCGTATTTTTTGCTTAAGATAGTCTGTTATTCTGATTGAGTTTCGTAAGGGATTTTAAATTCGTTACATCAAAATGACCTAGATTTCACTTTCGAAAAACTCAGTCATGTTTGAAAGTAGTTTTATTAATTTTTTCAAAGCTCAGTTATTCAATGTTTCCGTTGCCACGCCGACGTAAAAAGTAAACTTAATGTCAAGAAAGATAACGAAATCTTTAAGCATCAGCTATTGAATTCAAAATTGTACTTTGCTTAAAAATTCGTGAAAAAATCTTCTGATTTATATTTTTTTTTCTCCGTTTTACATTTAAAAGAGAGCGAACTGAATAATCATTTGTCAAAATATCAAAAAGTTATGACGGATAGTATTAAAGGTTCAACAGTTTCAAAATTATTTTACGCAAACTTTCGTTAAAAGTGGCCTTTCTTTAAAATCTGCAAATTGTGTTACATGGTCAAAACAAACTGCTTTTAAGAGAACATTTTCTCTTCTGTCCGATGATGCAAATATCGTTTAACTGCAGGTATAATTACCGGCGTTATTACATATTAGGCGAGGACAAAATGCCAAAAAATGCATACAACATAAAATAAAAAAAAAATCTGATTCGAATTTCGAAAAAGTCGCATAAAATATCTCGAGAGAAGGTGCTCCATATGTGCGACGACAAAAATGTAGGCAGCATTTAGAACTGCACAAAATACTGTATTTTCGAGGAATTATAGTATGAAAAGCATTCATTTAACAAAGGAAACGTACCACAGAAAAACATATATAGGCTACATGAAAAACCTATACAAATCAGCTGATACTACAAAAACCTGGATAAATGAGAAATTGTAAAATAATACATACCATGAGGGTACCTCAATGAATGCTCATGTTAATTAAAGTATTTTTCAGCTAACTAATTCCCAACAAGACGATATAGGCCATACTAAGAATATGGCCATGATAGCAAGAATCCTCTTGCTTTGCATCATTAAGACTTCTTAATTTTGCTATAAAGCGTAACATAATGAATCATAGTATGAAAATCATTCATTTAACAAAGGAAACGTACCACAGAAAAATAAATATAGGCTACATGAAAAACCTATACAAATCAGCTGGTACTACAAAAACCTGGATAAATGAGAAATTGTAAAATAATACATACCATGAGGGTACCTCAATGAATGCTCATGTTAAAGTATTTTTCAGCTAACTAATTCCCAACAAGACGATATAGGCCATACTAAGAATATGGCCATGATAGCAACAATCCTCTTGCTTTGCATCATTAAGACTTCTTAATTTTGCTATAAAGCGTAACATAATGAATCATAGTATGAAAAGCATTCATTTAACAAAGGAAACGTACCACAGAAAAATAAATATAGGCTACATGAAAAAACCTATACAAATCAGCTAATACTACAAAAACCTGGATAAATGAGAAATTGTAAAATAATACATACCATGAGGGTACCTCAATGAATGCTCATGTTAATTAAAGTATTTTTCAGCTAACTAATTCCCAACAAGACGATATAGGCCATACTAAGAATATGGCCATGATAGCAACAATCCTCTTGCTTTGCATCATTAAGAGTTCTTAATTTTCCTATAAAGCGTAACATAATGAATCATAGTATGAAAATCATTCATTTAACAAAGGAAACGTACCACAGAAAAATAAATATAGGCTACATGAAAAACCTATACAAATCAGCTAATACTACAAAAACCTGGATAAATGAGAAATTGTAAAATAATACATACCATGAGGGTACCTCAATGAATGCTCATGTTAATTAAAGTACTTTTCAGCTAACTAATTCCCAACAAGACGATATAGGCCATACTAAGAATATGGCCATGATAGCAACAATTCTCTTGCTTTGCATCATTAAGAGTTCTTAATTTTGCTATAAAGCGTAACATAATGAATCATAGTATGAAAAGCATTCATTTAACAAAGGAAACGTACCACAGAAAAATAAATATAGGCTACATGAAAAACCTATACAAATCAGCTAATACTACAAAAACCTGGATAAATGAGAAATTGTAAAATAATACATACCATGAGGGTACCTCAATGAGTGCTCATGTTAATTAAAGTATTTTTCAGCTAACTAATTCCCAACAAGACGATATAGGCCATACTAAGAATATGGCCATGATAGCAACAATCCTCTTGCTTTGCATCATTAAGACTTCTTAATTTTGCTATAAAGCGTAACATAATGAATCATAGTATGAAAAGCATTCATTTAACAAAGGAAACGTACCACAGAAAAATAAATATAGGCTACATGAAAAACCTATACAAATCAGCTAATACTACAAAAACCTGGATAAATGAGAAATTGTAAAATAATACATACCATGAGGGTACCTCAATGAGTGCTCATGTTAATTAAAGTATTTTTCAGCTAACTAATTCCCAACAAGACGATATAGGCCATACTAAGAATATGGCCATGATAGCAAGAATCCTCTTGCTTTGCATCATTAAGACTTCTTAATTTTGCTATAAAGCGTAACATAATGAATCATAGTATGAAAAGCATTCATTTAACAAAGGAAACGTACCACGGAAAAATAAATATAGGCTACATGAAAAACCTATACAAATTATTTGATACTAAAAAAACCTGGATAAATGAGAAATTGTAAAATAATACATACCATGAGGGTACCTCAATGAATGCTCATGTTAAAGTATTTTTCAGCTAACTAATTCCCAACAAGACGATATAGGCCATACTAAGAATATGGCCATGATAGCAAGAATCCTCTTGCTTTGCATCATTAAGCGTTCTTAACTTTGCTATAAAGCGTAACATAATGAATCAAAACTGTGATAGGGTTTTTTTCTAATGGCCGAGGGAGCGGCCTACTGAAGGCTTGACCACAACGAGGACCGCAGATTTTGGTCATTTCCTTATGGAGGTGCCTATTAGGCAGACCAAAGTTGCCCCGTATGACTGGACGCCTAAATTTGAACCAGTTACCGATGACAGATTTAGCACCTGAAATCAGCACCCCAGAGATATCGTTTTGAACATGAAGAACATACGAGCCATGAACAGATTTTACGTACACCAGCTCCCATTAGCGTACACGGTTTCCACAGCAGTCCAGCCGAGAGAGGAGTTCGCCCTTCCAAGCACTCACCAAGTCAATGCTGCTTCAATTTCCGTATTCTTACACGCTTAAACCCATTTGTGCCTAGAAATTTTTGCGACTTTCTTCGATTTTCGCTAATATCAGCAGTAATAGATAAATTTCTGGTGTTAAATTCTTGAACAAGGGATGATTTCTTTTAAAAGCTTTATGTATAAAAATTGAAGCGTCAACATCCTACTAGGTCATGTTAAAATATTTTGTGGAGTTGAGGCTCAATACTCGTGAATAAAGGCTAGTAAAAATAAATAACGTTTTCGACTGATAGCGATAATGCCGTCCCAAAAAAGGGACGCTGGGCATAAATGGGTTAAACCAAACGAGCGAAATTCGATCAGTCGGAGCGATTTTTGGCCCAGTTTTCAAAAGTGCGCTTCTCCTTTAGGAGCGTTTTTCAATCACAAGAGCGGAGCGAAATATAACAATAAGTGAGTAGAGGAATTCTCAGAAAAAAGACTACTTAACCCTTTAACGCGCAGTGTTCCCGCTCTGGGAACACCAAACTCTGACGTTTTCACTGTTGCCAGTCACGAAGAATAGATTGGATTTCTATAAAAATAGTTGCGCGTGACATAGCTCCACGAGAATCCTTTACTTTTTAGCACGTCATTTCTCGTAAAAAAATGGTTACGATTATTTTTAACAACACTGACATCTGCTGAAAAATGGAAGAATGCGAGAACAGCTGGATGATTGCCCAATGCTGAAAAAAGGGCAGCCGTTGCCATCGCTCGACTGAACTGCCAGCAAGATACTGGCTGAGAAAAGGGTCTCTAGATCTGTGGAACGCGATGAACGTTTCGATCGCCCGCCATCTTGCTGGTAGTGAAGTCGAGCGATGGCAACGGCTGCCCTTTTTTCAGCATTGGGAAAGGGTTGCGCCTCAAAGGGTTAAAGAGCACTTTTGCGGAGATACCGGTAGGTTTCCATGGAAACGGATCGCTCCGCAATGTATCGGTTTTTTTTCGCTCTTTGGGTTTAAGCGTGTACGGGAACGGAACTTAGCGACCGGTCCACTGTTGGAGAAGACCGTGGTAGTCCAGTGGGTAAGTCTCAAAAACAGTTCCAGAGAGTAGTAACGAGTTCGATTCTCTGAACTAACACTTAAGAAAACCACTGTGCACATCCACTAAATCAATGAATCTTAGGTTCCGTTAGTTCTATTGGCGATCTCCTCCAGCAGTTTTCGAGGGGTGACTAACGTTCAGAAGTCTGCCATCTTCTGATGAGAATCTGTATTTTGTGGACTGAATCTTCTGGAAGAACGCAGGAAGCTCTAAATTAACAGGTAACGCGAGCTGGCTTTTCTTAGCAAGGAAACAAATCATGAATGCAAAAAACCGGCTATAGTTTTAAATATCATTAATCTTCCACCAACCCAGCATAAAGTATAGAAATAAAAGCTCGAAAAATCCATTTCTGCTCTTCTCGGAGAATTTCGTATGCAGTTCTCTTTATTTTTACTTCTTTCCTGTCAAAACCCACACGAACACATTTTTCTAATTTAAAATTCTTTTTTTTCTTCACTGGATGTATAATGTATAGATTTCTCAACACAGAATCTTTTATTTAATGCTGAATTTTTCAATCGTGTCAGATCACGTTCAAACTGTCTTTTCTCCCGAGCGACATTAGAAGTTAAACTGGGAATTTTGACAGTTTGAATTTTTGGAAAAAAAAAAATAAAATATTGCGCTTTTTGAGCGAAAAATATGGCAAGAGTAAAAGCTTTTAAATGGGATTATGTCGATGAGAATTAAACGTCTTTGTGGAATTTTCTCGGCTGAATCTAATACTAAACAAGTAAGATTAACCCATTTATGCCTAGCGTCCCTTTTTTGGGACGGCATTTTCGCTATTAGTCGAAAACGTTATTTATTTTTCCTAGCCTTTATTCATGAGCATCGAGCCTCAACTCTACAAAATATTTTAACATGACCCAGTAGGATGTTGATATTTCGATTTTTATGCATAATGATTTTAAAAGAAATCATCCCTTGTTCAAGAAGTTGACGTCAGAAATTTATCTATTATTTCTGTTATCAGTAAAAATCGAAGAAAGTCGCAAAAATATCCAGGCACAAATGGGTTAAATGTATGAAAGCAAGCGATCATGAAATACTTTCCAAAAGCACATTTGTTTTTGCATGGGTACGCGTGCTCTGAACAGTCAATAATTAAAACAATTCTATCGCCAAACCAGTTAAAATACATAAATTAAAGCCCAAAACCTATATGGGGGGGTGGAAGGCAAAAATTAGCACGTATGCCAGTTTTTTTTAATTTCGGTTCTGGATTAGATAGCGTTTGCCAACATTTGTAGCCCATAGGAGTCAGGGGACTAAAACTTTCTTTTAACATTTCCCATGAGAGCTCAAAGGAAAAAGGAGAGATCCATAAAATTCTTGCTGTAATATAAACACTCACGAATACCTAAAAGTCAATATCAGAACATTTTGAATATCGTCCTCCAAGGAGGGTGGCGTGAGAAAACTGAATGGTTGCCATCTTTCTTCAAAGAAAGTACTATGAATATAAAATTCTTGCTTTAATAATATTAGAAACTAGCTGAAGTACCCGTCCTCGACGGGTTAGTGAATGCAAATTTCCAAAAAAGCAAGATCTTTCGTCAGCATTGTATGAGTACACAGAATATATGTAGTATGTTGCCAAAGTAAAGAAAGCGAAGTTATAATTTTTATGTATTGTTAAAATATTACAGGTTAGAGAGTAACTAAGTAATATCATTTCATTCGCATTAGTCGTAATTGTGTGATGCGTGAACGAATATTTACGCATATTGAAATAATTTTCGCAAAATCTAAAAATTCAATCAACATTTTTGAAAAAATGGAAGCCTAGAATTTAAGTTGAGTGACAACCTATCCTGTCAACTAAATTCGTTTCATTTCCTGCAATCTTTATTTCGGGATGCTGGAACAAATTTTCAGCATTTTAAAACGATTTTCGCAAAATCTCAAAATGTAATCAAAATATTTTAAAAATTCAACGCCTATAAATTAAGATTAGCAACTACCTATCATATCACTAAATTTCGTATCATTCGTATTAGTCGTTATTACGTGATGTTTGAAGAAATATAAACGCATTTTGAGAGAATTTTCACAAAATCTCAAAATCTAATAAAAATGTTTAAAAAATTGGACTCCTATAGTTTATATTGAGCAACCATCTATTGTGTAACCAAATTTCATATCATTCGCTTTAGTCGTTATTACGTAATGCGGGAACAAAGATTCACTCAGTTTTAAACGATTTTCACAAAATCTCGAAATCTGATCGATTTTTTTTAATTAGATGCTTATAGTTTAAGTTGAGTGACCACCTATCATGACACCCAATTTCATATCATTCGCTTCAGTCGTTTTTGCGAGATGCTTGAGCACAAATTTACGCAGTTTGAAACGATTTTCGCAAAATCGGAAAATCCAATCAAGATTTTTTTTAAATTCGACGCCTATGCTTTAAGTTGAGTGACCACCTATCATGACACCCAATTTCATATCATTCGCTACAGTCGTTTTTACGTGATGCTTGAACACAAATTTACGCAGTTTGAAACGATTTTCGCAAAATCTGAAAATCTAATCAAGATTTTTTTTAAATTGGACGCCTATGTTTTAAGTTGAGTGAATACCTATCATGACACCCAATTTCATATCATTCGCTTCAGTCGTTTTTGCGTGATGCTTAAACAAAAAAAGCGTCACGGACAGAAGGACAGAATGACAGGCAGACAAACTTTTTTTTGAGGGTCGCATCGGAATCCCGGGTGCTTGAAACGGATAGAAATTGTAAAATTTTTGAATTCCAAGAAATGTACAGACAAAAGTCTAATTTTATTTATATAGATATGAATCCTTTGTTTTAATTCAACTTGCTTGTAATTAAAAATCGTTGAAGCTTATTTGTTAGATTCTTTGAATAATTGAATTGTCTGTTTAATTGAATCTATAAAAGGACATTATTCCGGTAACAATAAAATCGTTTTTGTCTGTTTGACTCTGTATGACTACACCTAAATCTTTATACAAAATATATGGAGTTCAGCTTGAAATAGACATCTCCAACTTTCTGTCTCACTAATCTCACACCAAAAACTGATTAAAACAATACGACCTGTTTCTCTGAAATAAACTTGATCCTGTAAACAAAGAATTCCTTTTTCTTTTATATCTGTTCTCAAACAAATAAAAAGACTCGTAAAATTTGCTTTCCCACATAAAGTTCTAGATACATGGATTTTAAAGAAAATTCAGCCAATACTGATTCAAATATCTCTAAAGACGTTCTGCTTTTTCTCATGCAAGTTTTACTTAAGATTTCAATGTACTAGTAACAGTTCAAATTTCTCCCGATGCAGTTTTATAGAATTTGTTTTCTTTCTGAAAAAAAAGAAAGATGAATCACGCCGAACGCATTCACCTTAAAACGCTTTTCAAAGCAGTCGTCTGTTTAAACACCAAATTTGACCATGTAATGTATCGTTTTTAAACTTCCCGGTATTTTGACCATAGCCTCAAAAAGCTGCAATACTATTAATGCAATTTTGAGAGACCCTGTAAAGGCCTTATTACACGGACAAAATTTAGAGCAACTTTGGTTGCAGCACCCAGTTGCTGCAATTCATTCCAGCAAGTCAGTGAGCCCAGATGAGAACGAAGGGTTGCCATAGTAAGCAAACTCTGCTGTGTTTAGAAACGGTAGAGATTCGACGAATTGGCGGTAGCTAGAGCATGTAATTATAAACAGCATGTCATTGGTTGTTTATACCTCGTGCCTATCTTCGGATCGGATTGTTATTTATTTTTATTTTCGTCAATCAAATCAATTTCCATGTCGATATTCCATTTCACGGACATTTTTTTTTTCCGCACACGCTGATCCCTTTCACTACGAGCGGTATGGCTGACGCTGACTCTTCCGCCATCTTGTGTTGTGACGTAGAAATAGGAAGCACAACGATTGGCTGGAATTCCAGCAACCTGCAATATTTTCGCCTCAGAACGAAAAAGTTGGAGTTGACTGTTTCCTAGGTAACCGAGGGAAATTTCCAGGAAAGAGGTTTCTGCAACTGGTTGCTGCAACCAAATCGCACGAAAACTCCTTCGTGTAATGAGACCTCAAAGTATCTTATATGCTTTCCCCACTTTTTAAAATGAAGGGTAACCTTTTGTAGCTGTTGTTTCCTATGCCCTCTATCAACCACGAAGCGGTGGCAGACCCTCCATATCGGACTGCGATGGGCAAATAAGGATGGCTCCTATTTTAATGAGTCCCTCTGGGGGGGAAGTCCAGCTTTACTCGAAGTCTTCTAATTTTGAACCAATTCCAGATGAGAGACCTAGCACCTGAAATCGTCACCCCCCAGAGATATCGTTTGATTATGGAGGACAATGGAGTCACTAACAGGTTTTACGTGCACCAGCTCCAATTAGCGTACACGGTTCCAAAGTTTCCCGGCCGAGGGACGTTTCCACCCTCCTAAGCACTGGCCGAGCCGGTGCTTTCTTCACTTTCCGTGTTCTTATAGGAGCGGAGCTTAGCGACTAGGACAGGATAAGCTGTTGTAAACATTTATATACTTGTTTCATTTATACCAAAATAAATCTTGAAACGGAAGAACGTCTCTAACACTCATGAATCGTAATGTATTGAAATTATTTTCATTGGAGAACTTTATTTGGTGAACCTTAACAGCATTTATTAATTGTGTTTTGTTAAAAACTGATGACCACCTCTAAAATACGCGCACTTTAAACAATGACTGTCCAAGGAGTATAATGAACTAGTTTTTCGTTTTGTGCTCCTTTAAAAAACTATTGTTACAAAAATCTTGCACTGGATGTATATTAAAATAGTTCAACAAGCCCGAAGAAATGAATACAACACTCTATTCGGTGAATCGAAGTAATAATACCTCACAAACATACAGAATTTAGAAACACGGACAATGGAAAAATAATTAACTAACACAGCAATAACACGATTCAAATCGTATAGATCTGCTCTCAATATTCGCAATCTATCGCACACTAAACCGATAGTGAGAGTGACTCCTTACGTATAG
>JAWZYV010018803.1:0-27166 GCA_038373885.1 Cheiracanthium punctorium | reverse complement strand
ATAACAATTTACAGTTAAAATATTTCATGTATGTATACTCATAGTTTTTTACCCATTCACTCTTTCATACATTCTGGCATACTTCTATGTATTCTAGACTACTATGTTGAAATTATCTCGATGCAACACCAGCATCAGCATGACCTAGCTCTCAATGATCACATTGTAAGACGTTTTTCTCTAGGCTCATCCAGCTGTACTGGCTTAAGAAGACTCTTAGTTATAAAATATTAAATGCCACTTGTTGTTGTTGTCCCTAATGCTATTTGACAACAGGGGAGCGGTGCCAGATCCTCCATCTAGGACGGCAATGGGCGAAAGGGAGAGGTTTCCATTTGAATGAGCTCCAGTTAGATGAAGACCATCCTACCCAAGACGAAATTTTTGTTGGTATTTTTTTGCTAGTCCAGGATTAAATGCTGTATCCCAGCAAGGAAAAAAAGCCTAAACTACCATAAATTCTTGTTAGTTCCATCAGAATTACCAGCAAGTCACGGCGTGTATTCGGCACTTTTTTTGCTTATCCAGCATACATAATCCAGCTCGTGTTGCTTGAATATTTTTTCTAGTCTAACAGCAATCAAGATCACTACTTGCTTTAATTTCCTGCTATTCTAGCAGTAATTCACACCTAATAGATGCTTTTTATAGCTGTTTATTAAAATTATATGTGGTCTTAACGGCGTTTTTAATTAGCAAATCTTAGACAATTATACGTTATTTATTTGCAGATACAGAACAACACTTTTATTTTTAACATTTCATCACTTTGCCCGACCTGGAAAGAACCCCCAACCTGAGGAATGGGAGTTGGTTGCTCCTATCCACTATATGCTATTCGACTTATTTGGGGGAAACTAAGGATTGAAGTGACGGTTATTTTAGTCTCAGAATGGGAATTGGATGGAGGAATTGCTTTTCATGAAATGAAATTTGTGAGAGAGCGTTGTCGAATTATTAATAACACAATCAAATTATTAGCTTGGCAAGAAATTAATTTCAATTTTCACAAATGAATGTTCAACATTTACTCTTAAGATACTTGATTGATAGGATTAGAACTTTTATACAGGCATACTGACAAATACTGGGGGAAAAAGGAAAACAAATACGTTGGCTGCTAAAAATATCTGAAAATTATTCTTTTACTGATTTTTCGTTTTCGAAATGAAACAAAAAATTACTTTTTAGCCATTCCAACATTCATGAATGTTAAATGAAGCATCGTTGATTGCGAAAGTGAATTCTTTATTAAAGCATTAATTATTTATAGTTAAATATGTAATTACTTATAAGAGAGCGTTTGGTGTCGTCAATATGTCTTTCCAGCTGAATATGCAAACGAAAATCCAACTTTCAAAACTAATGTTCAACTTTCGAAACCAACTTTCAAAACTAACTTACAAAATGCAATAAACAAAACGAAAGACGGAAATCCACCGTTTTCATATGAAATTTCTGAAAGTTAAAACCTTTTTCTTCTTTTAACGGAAATTTCATGGGGATAACAGCCAGTTCCGTAAAAGGTTAAAAGTATCCTGAATTTCGGATAATTTTTAAATGTTCATGCTTGTAATTTCTGCTATTTTTTATGCTTAGTTTTTAAAAAAGTTTATCAAGAATGTAATTGCTCATTGAGGTACCATATCGTGATTAGAAAAAGCTTGTGTGGCAAATTAGCACTTCTTAATGGCACTCAGCTTGTCAGGCTATTTTTACCTAAACTGTCTAGATAGCATATTAGGATAACAAGCATTAAAAAGCATGTAATAGTTCATTAAGGTACCTACTGAAACAATTGCTATACTGTATTTCTTTCGAATTTCAGTTCTGATATAAATAAGTAATACAGTTCATAAAAAAAGATCTAGCCTACCTGCCCTGGTAGCTTTTCTTTTGATTTCCTGTTTCCAGCTAACTGTTTGAGTGATCTAAGTGAGTGTCTAAAGGACGAATACAATTTATTTCTGGATTAAATAAACACATCTTACACTACACAACATTTTACAAGGGACATTTAGATTTTGTTATCAGAGAGGGAGAACCCCTTTTTCACGTCAGTTTACATCGAAGCCTTCGCTGCATCTGAAAGGTAAGAAAAAAGATTAGAGTTCAAAAGCGCCCTCTTCTGGCGCAGGGGAAAGTCATTCTGCTTCATCCTCCGGCCCCAAAGGACCTTTGGACAAACAGTCACTAGGTCCTTTTCCATTTACATTAAGTTCAACAGGATACAAAAGTTGAATTGGTCGTTTCAGTATAGTTCCATTGGGAAGTTTGATAGTGCATGCACGAGTCTTTCCATCACGTCCGGGATGAACACTGATGACTATACCCATCTTCCACATAAGTCGAGGAAGCTTTTCGTCATACACTAAGACAGTCGAATTTTTCGTCGGTTCAACATTTGATTTGGACCGCATTGACTGGTGGGCAGATCTCAGTTCTAACAAATACGATGATTGCCATTTTCTCCATATTCTTTCCAAAATAGCTCTTTTATGTTTCCACCTACCCTTTAGATCAGACTTGGTGGAGGTTGGCGCTACCGATGAGTGTGGAGGGAGAGCAACAAGTCTTCTACCTATGAGGAAGTGTCCAGGAGTAAGTGGCTCAGGTTCCTCGAACTCACTGTAGACAAATGTCAAAGGTCTGGAATTTATAATAGCCTCAACTTCTATGACTATAGTCTCTAGTTCTGGAAACGTCAAAGATGATTTTCCTAGTATTCTTCTTGGCAATTTTTTGTGGATCTTATAAGTCTTTCCCAAAATCCTCCCCACCATGCTGCTCTCTCTACGATAAAATTCCACTCGACGTTTTTATTTGCAAAGTAGCTCTGGATTTCTTCTTCCTTCAAAAGTTTCCACAGCAAATTTATTTTGGTTTTAGCTCTTTTGAATGTACTCGCGTTGTCCGAGTATACTTTTCTGCATAGTCCTCTTCTGGATACAAATTTTCTAAACGCGAGTAAGAATGTTTTGGTTGTCAGATCTTCGGTGAGCTCAAGATGGACAGCTCTGGTGACGGCACACGTAAAAAGCAGAATGTAGGCTTTTTTTGTTCCGTCTGTACTTTTTACGTAAAGGGGACCAGCATAATCGATACCCGTTACTTCAAATGGATGAGTCTGCTTAATACGATCTGGGGGAAGAGGAGCTTCGTCTTGGGTAAAAGGCTTAACTCGAAATTTTTTGCAAAGATTGCAGTTGAACACAATGCTCTTGATTCGCTGTCGTCCTTTTAGGATCCAAAATTTTTCTCTAACGTCTGTTAAGGTGTCCGCAATTCCTGCATGCCCTAACCGCAAATGGCTGCGGCGAATCACGAGATTGGTAAAGTGACTTCTGTCGGGTAACAACATCGGGTACGCTTCGTTATGAGTAATGTCAGCATACTGAAGTCGGCTTCGAAGGCGAATAATATTGTTTTCATCTAACCCAAAGGAAAAATTTTTCAATTTGGAATTTGGAGATATTTCACGCCCGCACCTTAGTGCTTCCAATTCTTCCCCGAAGTTTCTTCTTGAGTTTTTCTTATCCAGTATTCTTCTGCTGACTGTAACTCGTCGCTACTAAGAGTTCCAGATCTTCTGTTTTCTTTATTCTTAAGGTTAAAGATAAATCTTTTTACCCAGGCAGTTGTGCGTAAGAGTTTCGTTAAGTGCCCAAATTTTTCAATGTCAACAATTTTTTCGGTCTGGACATTCATAGTGAAAACGGTTGACTCATTCACTTCGTCATAATTTTCAATGTCCGCAATTTCTTTGCTTTCTTTTGGCCAATAATCTTCACTTTCTCTCAACCACTTTGGTCCTTTCCACCACAGTTCTTTATCAAGCAGATTTCGTAAAGATTCGCCTCGAGTCAGCACATCAGCTGGATTTTGATCTCCAGGGCAGTGCGACCAAAATGAAGCACCAGTCCTTGAACGAATCTCACTCACACGATTTTGGACAAACGTTTTCAGTTTCTTAGAATTTCCACGAATCCAATGAAGCACAATCATCGAATCTGTCCAGAATCTGATTCGTGCATTTGTTATATTTGAAAGGCTGTTTCTTACGTACTCATATAGTCGACTTCCAACTACAGCTGATAGCAATTCAAGTCTTGGAAGAGTTAATTTTTGAAGTGGTGCAACTCTGGATTTGGAGCAAATTAACGATGTCCTAAACTGTCCGTTATAATCTGTATACCGAATATACAGGACCGCACCGTAGGCTCGCTTGCTCGAGTCGACGAAACAATGAAATTCAAAATCTTCATTTTCGTTAGCGTCCTTGAGGTAAAATCTGGGTATTTCAAATTCCTTTAAATCTCCTAATTCATCACACCATTTGTTCCATTCTTTCGTTATATCAAATGGTAGAGGATCATCCCATTTAAATTTTTGATCCCAAATATCCTGAAGAAGAATTTTTGGTCTCAGCGTAAAGGGAGTGATAAAGCCAATGGGGTCGTATAATTTTGAGGCAATTTTCAAAAGTAATCGTTTAGTTAACGGATTAAATTTTTGATTAAATTTAAGAAATTCACATGCTAATTTTAACGTATCATCGTCTGAATTCCAGAGGTAACCTAAAACTTTCGAAGTTTCCCTCAAAGATTCGTTACAGTTTTCAGCCTGATCTAGCTTTATCTGAAGACATTCCGAATTGGTTTTCCATTTACGCATATTAAATCCACCTTCGTGTAAAATTTCTTTTATTTGTCGGTAAATTTCAAAACACTGATTTTCATTTTCTAATCCAGAAATTAAATCGTCAACGTATAATTGGGAATTTAAAATACGATATGCTAACGGATATTTATGTTCGTACTTTCTTATGTGATGTTTGAGAGTTGCAGCCAATAAAAAAGGACTTGGAGTAGCTCCAAATAAAACACGAGTCATTCTAAAAATGGTAGTTTTCAAACTCGCATTCCTTTCATAATCATCCTCAAGCCATAAAAACCTAACCGCATCTCTATCATTTTCATCTAACAATATCTGTAAGAACGCTTGCTCTATATCGGCAGTTAACGCGATTGGTTTGTTTCTAAAATCTATAAGTAATTTTAGTGAGTCAGGATTCAAATTCGGTCCGGAATGTAAACAATCATTTAACGATAATTTATTTTGCGAGTGTGATGAGGCATCAAAAACTACTCTTAGCTTCGTTGTAATTTTATCATCACGAATAACGGCCTGATGAGGCATATAATATTCTCTATCGATATTCATTTTCTCCTTTTCTTTAAATTCTACAGGTTCGATTATACCCTCGCAAATCTGTTTCGATAATACATCCCTATACCGCTGGTAAAATTCCTTATCTCTATCAAATCTCTTAACCAGTTTTCCTAAGCGACATTTTGCGATTTCATAATTATTTTCTAATTTATCCGCATTCTCATTCCACGGTAGTTTAACCTTGTATCTGTTGTTCTGAAATTTTATATTTTTCTCAAAATCCTTTAAAACAACTTCTCCGTCATTATTGGATAAATCCCTTTTTTCGTTTTCAATGCCCATTATATCCAATTTCCAAAAATTTTGTAAAATCAGATCGGAATTTTCTTCTCGCGAAGAATCTACAACTACCTTCATTATTTTCGCGCTCCTCTCAGTGTCAATTTTATTTTCTAAATCACAAGAACCGCTCAAAACCCATCCGAAAAGACTATCCATTGCAACAACAGAAGAATTCGGTATCCTGCGTATTTCACCGAGACGATACTCCAATAATGTTCGGCGCCTATGAGAATTCTGACTGGGGGTAAATCAAGGAGTTGGGAATGCTCATTTCCACTTCGAAACAGCTGATCCGATGATTCATCTGCCAGTGAAAATTTGTTTATGCCACAATGTTCTTTTATTTCTCGCTCTGGCCGATAAATTACTGCATTGCTTATCTTGTCAGTAGCTAAAGCTTCTAATTGTATCTTTTTCGTGGGATCACGAACGTTTCTCAAATTTACTAGAACGCGATTTATAATTTCTTTCTGGGGTTCTTTCGAACCAAAGGGGTATATTTTTATAGTTTCTTTTCCTATTATTTTTAATTTTAATTCATTAACGAGTTCCGATTCAATAAATGATCTTTGACTCCCCAAATCTAATAATAACCGTATTTCGGCTGGTTTAACCTTATTTTCTACAAATACTGTTGCAGTTTGAAGTAAAATATCTGTGTTCGAATTTCTATCTCCCGTAACGGAGGAGACGATCGTTTCACTCTGGGGAACTTCTGCTTTTGGTTCCAAACGTTTTTCGCAAATATTTTGATTATGTTTTTGGGAACAGAAATTACATGCGGGTTTCTTAAAACATCGATTTACAACGTGAAATTTTTGTAAACAATTAAAGCACCTTCCTTGACGTAATAGACTTTGTTTTTTATCAGAAATACTTAATTTACATTCATTACTTTCATGACGATCATCGCTACAGAATATACACTTATTTTCATTACTAACTACATTAAAGGAAGCAGCACTCGGATTCTTGGCGTATTTTGGTTTCGAAAAATTATTTTGTCCCAATCTAGTTAAATCCCTTTCATTTCTATTTTTAGAATTATGCTGAAAGTAATCAGACTCCTTCTTCTGAAACGAAAATGTACGTTCTCTAATTTCGATTTCGGTTTTCAAATATTCTAACAATTGCGTTACATTCCAAGAGTCTGTTTCGTTTTTATATTCGCGGTTGTAGTTCAAAATTAAGCTATCGGGAATTAATTTAGTTATGATAGGAAAAAGTAAATTACCATAACTGTCTAGCTCAATACCAAGCGATTCTAAACTACGTATTTGAATTTCACATGTATCGTACAATTCGCGCAGGTCTTTTATATTTGATGCATTACGAATAGGTGACAAATTTAACCCATTTATGCCTAGCGTCCCTTTTTTGGGACGGCATTTTCGCTATCAGTTGAAAACGTTTTTTATTTTTCCTAGCCTTTATTAACGAGTATGGAGCCTCAACTTCACAAAATATTTTAACATGACCCAGTAGGATGTTGACATTTCAATTTTTATGCATAAAGATTTTAAAAGAAATTATCCCTTGTTCAAGAAGTTGACATCAGAAATTTATCTAGTATTGCTGGTATTAGCAAAAATCGAAGAAAGTCGCAAAAATATCCAGGCACAAATGGGTTAATAAATTATTTATGTGAGACCTAATCAAAATTTCCTTTTCGCCATATCGGTCTTCAAGAATTTTAACAGCAATATCATAATTTTTGTCTGACAACGATAATCCCTGTATCGCGATTTGAGCTTTTGATTTTAATAAGCTTTTTAAGTACGTAAATTTGTCTATTTTATTGAGATTTTGATTTTCGTGTATCGCGTTTTTGAACTGAGACCAAAATTCTTGGAAATTCTCAGGATTGCCGTCAAACTTTTCGATGTTAATTTTGGGTAATTTAATCTTAATTGGAACATTTGAATTTTGAGATGGGTCGTTAGTAATTGTATTTGAAATATCGGCGCTAGCATATTTTGTTTCTTGATTCGTGCATTTTTTTAGAACCTTTTCAATTTTAATTTTATACATGATGATTTTATCTCGATATTCTTGAGCTGATTCAACTTCGGCTGGGATTTGTTTACAGTCTTCGATTTCGTCTATGATTAACTTATCGAGCTCAATTATTTGTTTTTCCTTTTCTGACAACTGAGCGAGAGCAATTTCTAAATATTCCTCATCTAATTTTGCCAAGGCTTCGTCGATTTTAGGAGTCAGTTTCGTGAAGCTTGTTCTCAAGCCACCTCTTTGTGTTTTCAATCTATTCGTCACTTCTGGCGTCATTTTCTTTTCACTTAACAATTACAAACAATCAGCAGGAAAAATCCCGGGTTTCGGCACCAAATGAAACAATTGCTATACTGTATTTCTTTCGAATTTCAGTTCTGATATAAATAAGTAATACAGTTCATAAAAAAAGATCTAGCCTACCTGCCCTGGTAGCTTTTCTTTTGATTTCCTGTTTCCAGCTAACTGTTTGAGTGATCTAAGTGAGTGTCTAAAGGACGAATACAATTTATTTCTGGATTAAATAAACACATCTTACACTACACAACATTTTACAAGGGACATTTAGATTTTGTTATCAGAGAGGGAGAACCCCTTTTTCACGTCAGTTTACATCGAAGCCTTCGCTGCATCTGAAAGGTAAGAAAAAAGATTAGAGTTCAAAAGCGCCCTCTTCTGGCGCAGGGGAAAGTCATTCTGCTTCACCTACCACCCCATGATTGGAAGAAGCATCTACAGCTAATTAGTACTTACTGGTATATATCTTTTCATGCTATTTCTGTTTCAGATTTCTACACAGCATATTAAGCTGGCAAGCATAAAAAATTCACATAATAACATGTTCAGATATTTACCTCTTCATGCTTTGAAAGAAGCTTAAACAGCAAATAAACATAAAATGCTTGTGTATATATCTTGCCATGCTATTGCTATATAAGATAGCAGATAGCATTTGATGTTAGCTAGCACTACAAAGCAATTAATAGCAAGAAAATCTAGCAGACGTAGCAGTAACTAGCCTACTAGCATGAACTTTCACTTAGGTATCTCGTCGTCCCCCAATTTTGAACCAATGTCAGATGAGGGACCAGCACCCTGAAATCGGCACCCCAGAAATATCATTTGAACATTGGACCCACGACAAATTTTACATCCACTAACTTCCGGTAGCGAACACGGTACCACAGCAATTTAGCTGAAACAGGTGTTCACCCTCCCAACTACTGGCCAAGTCGATGCTGCTTCACTTTCCGTGTTCTTACGTTAACAGAGTTTAGTGACTAGACAACTGTGGGACAATACCAATTTCCAAACATTGCGAGAGATTTTCGTTTGGAAAACTATATCCATAAAGTACATTTACAACAACCGATTCACCTTTATGATTTTAACTATCTAAAAATGAAATGGTAATGATATGCGAATTGTGATGCGATAACAATTATGTCCAAAGTAGTAAAGAGTTATTTCAAACTTATCTTTTATGTAAAATGCGTGTAATTTCGTTGAACATGTTGTGACAGAACGATAACCGTATCCTCATTTGAAACACAGAGACCATCGAAATGCTAAAATCTCCATAATGTTTTGTTAGACGTTTTCATGATAATCTACTCTTTTAAATTTTCATTAGGTTTCAAATTAACTCTGTATGTGATAAGTAAAGAAAAATTGTATTTCGTTGCACGTAATTAGCTAATTAAAACGCGAACTAAACACCCTTTAAAGTTCCCACCGGCTAGCGTCAGTGTTTGGCGAGACCTCATATATTTTGCCAAGTATTGTCAAGCTTTAAACCAATTCAAAAACTTTCCATGGAGGCTATGTAAATCCTTAAAATAAATAGCAGAGCTGCTCTGTAGTTAATTGTGAGTTATGAGCCACAATGAAACCAGATCTATATTGTCAGTTTTGTTGAAATAACGTATATTTTGACTATTCGTCAAGTAATTACCTAAGGCTGCTTATTTCCGCTAAGAAACAATAACAAAGTTCCCTGTTACTCTCTTAGCTGTTTAGATTGCGAATTAAAAAAAATGTGTTCTATTTTTTTCTTTTGCTGTTCTGTTTCTGCTACTAATATTATTAATTTACTATTTATCATTATTATTTTATATTTCTATTTGTTTTTCATTTCGGCATTTAATTTATTTTTAAATCTACTTTATTTGTTGTATATTTTTCTTTCATTTGCTTAGTCCAATTTTATAAATGTCGACACAAAAACAGAAAACAAAAAAATGCTAATAAAATATTTAACACAGATTTTATCAGCCACTGAAGTAATAGTAAAATGTATCTCACATAGTAACTTTTGTCAAAATTTGAGAAAATGTTTCACAGTTTAGTGAATTTCCGTAACTTTTCAAAATAAATCTTATATCACGAAGCGCTTTAGTCCATATTTTATGCTGGATAATACTGTATCACAAAACTTACAAGCTGATTTAAAAACTGATTTGATATATTATGGAAAAGCGGAAATGCATTAACAAGATGAAAAGTCCAAAAAAGGCTTTAAATTTATCTTGTGAGTTTATGAATTATGAATGGGTAAGCGAAACTATGTAACATTGAAAAAAGACTTGTAGGATGACTATAAACTAGTTATACTTTTTTTGTTAACAAGTGCCACTTTCTGTGAAAGAGATAATTTAAATTTATATTCTATATGTGTAATTTAACTCATGTTATATATTTATTATTATAATAAATTTTTTAGTGCAAGAAATGCATGATCAGTTAATACTTTCCTCTAAAATACTTCTTTCTCACTAACTTTTTCGCGAGATAATATTTAAGCACTTGCAGTAAAGTTAAAAATTATATTTATGATTTCCGTTTTCTGCCTATACATATCTATCGATAATTGTGTGTGCCATAGATATCCAAAGTGTCCTAGATGTGTCCTCAAGATTTCCCCGAATTGCGTATATGTTGTGTACTACACTGAAAAAATGTTTTGTTGAATGTTGCTTAACAGAATTTTTACCAACCAAACAGTCAATTGAAAGTTTCAGAGAGGTAAGTCTGATCAATTTACCTATTTATCAAAAATAAACTTTTTTTTATTTTAGTGTTTTAATGTATCCTTTAAATTTAATTTTATGGAATGCAAAGTGAGATTCCCTATTCCCCCCTCAGGTAAACTTAGCTATCAGATTCTATTTTGTGTTCATGACATTTATTTTTTCAAGCACATTTAACTATAACACAGACATTGAGCTCATTTAACTTTAATGATCATGGCTTCACTTTAACAGTGACAATACGGCGTTTTCTGTGTACCTGATATTGAGGTGAACAGTTAAAAAGACCCATCCTTTTGGAAGATGAAAATTTTTGGATATTGTGACGTAAATTCCCGTCCACTTTGTTCCAGTTTTCACCGCAATGCATCTACAATTTAAATTATTTATAACCCTCAGTTATCATAAAATATGTTTTGATATTAAAGCTTGAAAACAATTTAGGAGCTCATTTTTGTAACAATTACAAAATCTTCATATCAAAATTTTATGGGTTTTTTTTTTTTAAATAATTTTAAAGCTCTGAACATTTTACCATGAAAACAGCTTTACATTATTTGCGCATTTCCAACGCTCAGAGGATTAAAACTCATGTTTTTACTAATATTATTCTTAATTATTCTTATTATATATCCACGTTCGCCATTCTACCACACCACGGGTCTGGGATCGAGTCTTGGCAAGAGCTTGAGTGTCATTTTGTCCGCCTCTTCATAGGAGGCAACGCTGGTCCACCTATTACATGCCTCCATAATAAAGAGACCAGTGATTCTTCCAGTGACCAGTGGTCAATGCCTATAAATGGCACGTGCCTGACATTGGAAAAAAAAATATATGTATTTACTTTCAGAACTATTTAATGCCAAAAATTTATTTATTTAATGCCAAAAATTCAATATGTACCACTACCTATAAAAATAACCAATATATATTGGTAAAAGTAGTGTTTGTTGTTAGAAGTCAAAATAGCCGTTAGCTGTAAATACAGGTACATAGATACACACAAAAAGTCGGTATGCATATAAAAAAATCTCTAAATTAATCTCTCTATTCTAAAAAAAAAGTAACGGCCGCTGTCAAAAGCTTGTTGGGCTATCTCCTCCTAAATCGTGGAGACTTGAGTTTTTACTAAGGTGTCCACAGATTCGAAAAATCCGAGTAACCTGATAAGCTGTCTTAAATTTTGAAAATCGAATTATTTTAGAAGATATTAATAAAAAACCGAAAAAATAAACATAATGGTTGCCAGATTTGACATAAAATCATTCATTCCTTTGCAACAAAACAATTCCAAGTATGTAGAATCGCATGAAATTGAAAAACATGAAGTAGAATGACACGCATTTTACGCTAAATTAAAGAGTATATGAAATAAACAACTCAGAGTGTTTTACACAAAGCTGGCAATTTCAAATAGTAGTTTAGGACAGGAGTTACAACAGGAGTTTAGAATCAGCGATTATTCGTTTTTGCAAAACAGAATAACTAATTCTAACTGATTTTAAAAGCGCGATCTTGGCATTAGGTATGATCTAGCAAAATGGTATCTTTCCAAGCAGGGTGGATCTGAACCGCGAGTTCCGAAATGTTAGAACTAAGTATCTTGAAAATGAAAAATAATTAAAATGCAGATTATTTTAAAACCAGTACGGTCCAGCTGGAGTATTTGCTGCCATTAGAAATATTTTGTGGTGTTAACTATGCCATTAGAGCAGTTATAGTTAACTTTGGATATCTGCCAGCGCGGCGAGATGATATAATTCGTGGTGCCAAACACGCCAATCTGCAAAGGATTATGTATATGAAAATATGGATAACGGTTTTCCGAGAACCTTACATGAGCAGTAATTATAGGTTGTGAGCATGTGTAAATCGCCAAATAATGAAAAGTCGCCATGGGTGCCAAGCTATCCTAGCTGTTACGTAGTTTTCATCAAAGAAAACATATGAAGTACTGTTTATGAGCTATTTATTAACTATACTTATACGCAAGTCACCAAATTATGACAAATAGCCATAATTGGCTAATACGCAAGGTGTTCATGGGTTTCACATAATTAAAAATAGTGCGAAGTTTAAATTTTTATGTTCCAAGGAACATGCAAGAACCAAGCAATGTGTAGCTCGGTATCATTCTATCTGATGCAACTTTTGGGTTTTGCTTGTTGAAATCATGCCTTTTTTACGAATAAGCCTCATTAGGAGCCGAATGCCTCATACGAAAAGGGAGCGTAGCTAGTCTAGGGGCCTTGGCCCCTAGTTATTTTAAATGACGAAAACATTGTGCGCGTATACTCAATGCATAATTAAATAAATTAAGGGTGTTAAAAATAATTTCTAGGTGAAAATGGAAAATTTGTAGAGAATTTAAGTTAAGTAACAATCAAAATGACCACTTCCGTAATTCTAGTGCATTGAAATAGATAATAGAGAATATGCGTTAAGCAAACTTATAAGTCCTTAATTTAACAGAGTTTTCTCATTTATATTGCATGTACAGTCGTATTTGATGTTCTTAACATGCTTCTGATTATAGATTAAGATTTAATACCGATAATCAGAACGAATCACGATAAATATTTACACTATTAGAAAATCGCTCATAGTTTTTATGTTAGCATGATGTTTAGAGTAATAAGGGATGATTTTTCGGGAGTAGCATGCAAATAACCTAGATCTAAGGCAGACATATTAATGCAGACCACTCGAGATAATCGAAAAACTAATTCCTAGTAGCACAATTAGTCCAAAAGACGTTTAAAAAACGTTTATTAACGTCAAAAAACGTGTTTACATTGTAATCTGAACGGTTTTTGAACTAGTTGTGCTACTATTGATGAAATTTAGAGTAATGCTGTTAAAAATAGTAACTTGTAACCTGGACTGGTATTAACTCAAATAAATTAGATACTCGTTATAAAGAAAACAAACTGAATAAAGATACATATGTATTTTTTTTTTGTTTCATAGATCAACAAAACACTTTTTTAGCTTGTAGTTGCAAAGCCCAGCTTTGTAGTGCTGCATTAATTAGGACATAAAATCGGCTGAGAAAAAGATAAATCTCCAATCAACGAGTGATAGAACCTTCAAGTTGCATATATGCGCTGAAATAACTATCTGATTTCACAGGTTTGTTTATTAACTGCATCGTCCATCATTCCTCATTTCAGGAATATGTATGTCAGGGTTGGCCAACTGCAAATGATAGATCTCTGAAGCTATCAACTAGCCAGCTCGTTGACATGCACATTGTCTATGATTTCTTATTTCAGCAATATTCATTCAAGGATATTTTAAATCTAAGCTGAGTAATGAAAAAAAATTAATAGAATTTTGAAAAAGTGTCCAAAGGATCATTTTACTCTCACCAAAGAGCAAAATGATTCTTCATTTGAAAATAAGTGTAAATTGTTTTCATCGGCAAAATAAAAGATAAAAGTAATTATGAAACAAGTTTTAGAAAAAAACGCAAGCATAATTTATGTTATGTAAATTTTAAAATAAAAAGGTGTTACAAACAAAAAAAGTGTCTTTTTTTTCGACGTGCATGATTTCATTTTCTTTGGCACCTGTTCGATATCACGTGGACTAAAAGTGAAAGATTTGGGAGAGTTTATGCATTTTGAGAGCGGTTCAAGGGTTGCTAGGATGACCAGAACCCGGTACTGATTTTTTTTTTCTTTTCACTTTGCACAACTAGTTTATGTGTTTCCCAATATGTAGCGCTACCTGTATGGAAGAAAACATGTGGATCGTTTTGCCCGCTACGATCATTTTAAGTGACCTTCGACTACGTACATTGTCCATAGCTCACATCAATTACGAGCGTGGTTGTCCATTGACGTCATGATACAACAAATCACGGAAATCCAAGTACTTTAGAAAAACATAGATGAGCGCATTATATCACAAGAAAAGAAAGAAAATGACTCACAAAAAATAATTTTAAAAAATCTAAAAGAGGGAAACGCCTATTTAAACTTGACCACTAAAACTACTATTTCTTAACTAATTTAAAAATGACTTCTTCATTCGTTGCTTAGAGTGTTTAAATTCAATTCCTACAATCTTCTGTATAATTGATTATTGCATATCGCCTTTAATACGTGTACATGAAATATATTTAGAGTCATTCTCTGAATTATCTATTTCTTTAGGTGTAATTTCTAAATAGCTTTGAATCCGCGAGTCCAAATGACAAGAACAAAAGCGTGGAAGGCAAAATTATGATTAAGCGCGCAGGGACACAAGGGGAGTTTCAAAAAAAAAACTCTTATGATACGTCTTGTCCAAAAGACTGTTTCCTTCGAGGAAATTGAATTACTAGGAACTTATTGCACAAGAATGTGTTGTGAGTATTAAATGAAGTTGTCAAGAAAATTCATACAGAAGATAAATTATTAATTATGCTGTATTTTATCCAGTTATTCAAAGCAATTTTAGTGTGTAATATGAAAATCATAGATTATTATCCTTAACTGGAATGTTATTTTAGAATATTCTGTTCGTAAATAATTTAATTTGTCGGATTAAAAATCTTTAATTTTTTTTTTGTTTAAAGTACTTAAATCATATTAAACTATAGTCTGTGTTTTTTAATTCTACACTGTATTGTTCCTCATCTGAAAATTAGATGAATATCCCAAGTAAGTTATTATGCGAGTGAATATAAGTATTATTTCTTTTTTGTTAATAAGTAAATAAGCTAATAATGTTAACTTTAAAGAATAAATTTTATTAAACAGGGAAAATGCTGGAGAATGTTAGAAATCCTAGGAAAAAACACTTGCAGGTAGTCATTTTTGCTGAAACTTCCGCGGGATATATTAACGTATGCTTACTTATCAGTTAATTAGATGTAAGCCGCTAGCTAAAAAATTATAAATATAACGAACACTTAATTTCAAGAAATATTTATTAATATGTTATATTGTGCTTTAATGTATAGTATCGTACCAAATCTACTAATACGACACATTACTCCCACTAATGCAATCTGTTTCTGTTTCTTCTCTTTCAATGCTCAATTTAAGTATTAAATCCTCCAAGGTTAAATCTCATGAAAAACATCAAACTGTGCAATCATGAGGAGATATTTAGAATTGCACAAACTGCGGATAGGACGTAAATTTTGTGGAAGGGCATAAGAATTTCACACGATTTTTAATTTAAGACTGTCATAAAAGAAACCCCGGGTTAACATGTTAATTCATCTAGTTATTTAACACAGTTATATTTCAAACGAAGTAATATTGAAACTTACAACTACGATGAAAAAAAAATTACATAGGACCGCAACCTACATTGAAAATTGGGGTATGATAGAATTTTCTCTCCATGCAACAATTTTTACCGTTACCAAACTAATTATTGCTCAATAACAAGATAATAAATTCACACCCGGAGGCAATCGTCTTATCATTTAATCTTAGTCACCAACATCTGCTTATAAATATATTAACATCTGAATTACGTATTATTTGCTAGATTTTCAGAAGTTTCCAAACCCCTGAACATTTTCGTTTTAGGTGAGAGTCGGCATGCTGTAGTGTGTATGCATTTGAGGGACTGGAAAGTAAGATTATTGTTTCGTTTGATTATGTCGAATGAAAAGGGAATAACTAATTGCTTACCTATGGAAAATGTGATCTAATGGGAAAGCTATTTTTGTCAACATATTTTTCTTAAACTACCAATTTAGGGCCCGATACAAACGAAACAGAGTTCTATCGTTTTCCGTTGCGATCGCGGAAATTTTCGACCGATTCCTATGTTTCCTATTCAAGTGAAACCTGTCTATCGCTTTTGGATCACGTGACACTGCGATCGGTGTTTTGCTATCGCTTTTTCAAAAGCGATCGTTTTCAAGAACATGGAGGATCGATCGGCGGATGGTTAATAAGAAGATTACAACAACAACGAAGACTCGTTCCCAACTAGCACACATACGTTGGGTTATTGCTGGCAGGTGGTTGGCACAAGGTTGTTACGTTGGGCAAACGTTGGATGTCCATATGGAAATGTCGGTATTCTGTTGGCTAAAGGTTGTGTTGGGCAACCGTTGGTAAACAACCGTTGGCCATCGGTTGGCTCAATGTTGTGTTGGGCAACCGTTGGTAAACAACCGTTGGCCATCGGATGGCTGAATGTTGTGTTGGGCAACCGTAGTTAAAACAACCGTTGGCCATCGGATGGCTGAATGTTGTGTTGGGCAACCGTAGGTAAAACAACCGTTGGCCATCGGATGGCTGAATGTTGTGTTGGGCAACCGTACCATTGCGCATGCGCAGAGACACACATTCAGGAAACCGGGAAGCGATAGATTCATGTCCGTTCGCCGTTCCGTTTCCGCCATTGCTTGTTATGATGTGTTGATACACTTTTATAAAGTGATTGATAGTTGAAATCTGAAACGAATATTTATCTTTTCAGCTATATTTCTGTGAATTTTATTCGTTGCATAGGTTCGTAGTAACTTGAATCACGATAACTATTATTATTGATGCATTGATTATAGTTCAATTGTCCATAAGCCTAACGATCTTCAAAGTATGTAAACAAACAACTTACTATGGAACTATGGTAATAAATGTATAATTGCACAGTGCTTATTAAAAGATGCGTTTTGGATTACTAAACAATGCTAGACAGCTTAATAATAAAGTTTTATTTGCTGATAGTTGTACAACAGTCGGGAAGGTAAAATTGGACACAATTGTTTTCTCCTAATAAGTTTATTCTGAAATAAAATCAACTTGAGCCGTTCTTATATTTTACAAGATTATAATGACTAATGAGATTTCAGATTTAGAAGTAGTTATTAAACTAACACTACTTCAATTTTGAAATCTCGTTGGTTCACAGTGGTTAATCAACAACAAGGATTTAAATTTGTGCATCAAAATTGTTTTGTTGTTAAAGGTATGTATAAAATATTTTACAGTTTTAAGAATTCAGTTATTTAAATATTTTACAAATGTGTTATAGTACTTTACAGTTCATATTTATATATCTATATTTACCAACTTCATTTTGTTATTTATTTATTATTTTAGAAGAGATTTTTGTATCTACACCTGTTATATGCTACAGGACTCAAATTTTATGGAGAAAAATACATAATCTATATGCAATCAAATACTCTCTGAGAGTACTGGAAGAAAAAGCATTTTTATTGCTTTGACAAGTCTCTTCTACTGCGTATTTTAGTTGAATGAAAAATACCAGTAGCTCTTTAAGTAATACGCGGTGACTGAGAGTTTTCATTTTATGTGCTATAGCGTGTAAGCAACATCACTAATACATTCTGTTGTACTGATATCTTTCTCATAGTCAGATAATATAGATGCACCCGTGTGTTGATACTTGCATGCGTCCTTGCGATACTTGCATGTGTTGATATTGCATGCGTAATGCATATGCATTACGCATGCAATATTTTTTTTTTCTTTTACTTTGCAGTCAATATCTACAGTTAACTGAAAATAAAAATAGACCTACGAAATGGCATTGTATTCCATACCAATTTTATTCGGGCAAACTAAAAATTAGGAATCTAAAAAATTACGTAAATTGAAATAAATGTAAAAAATAATAAATAAATGTTTTAGTAAAGAATGATTTCAGTGACATTCTTCAGTGACTTTATATTCCTATTGGATTTCTCCACATGAATATTTAAAAAAAAAAAAAAAAAAAAAAAAAAAAGATTAAGCCTCCTTACAAAAGTTTCAACGGAGTAAATTTTCAGATGTTTTGAGAGACACTTTACAAAATTAACTGTCAAAGGACAAGGAGGTATATGAATCATATTTCAAAAAATTAGCATTCTTTCCTTTAACGTTATATGTTATTTCTTTTAATTAATTCGAAAAGTTTTTATGATTTTGGTTTGCCTGCCGTCCTGGTTCTCTAAAACTGTAAAGGATAGCTTCTGAAAGGACCTTCTAAATATTTTCCTGCTTCCGATCTCTCCCCCCTCCTTTTTTTTAAACAGTTCATAAGTTGCACCTGCAATATTAATTTTCCTCATAGTGCAAAATAGGTTAGTTTTCTACAGAGTAATATATGTTTGTAACTTGACAGATCGTTTACTATTTGAAAATAACACATTTCTGTAAGTGACGGGACTAGAGCCGGTTTTAAGCAAAAATGTTGGGAGGGGGGGTGTAAAGACAAAATTTTCTGACGATATATACCAATATGCTTTCAAAAATATACACCGAATATCTGGCCTCTTGGGCGGTTTCCTCCAGATATAGCTTGAATACGCATTAAATCCCCTAAAAGTCCTTCGCCCGAGGCACCCCCCCACCCCAGGCAGATACTTAATGTGCATGTTTGCCTTAAATACACACTGCATTACATGATCTGGAATGAAGTTGGCTTGAGGGGACAAAAGGGACTTGTTTACTGGCACAAAACTCACTAAAAGGAAAATCGTAACAAGACTATGTTCATGATATAGTATAACTTATAATAAACATTCGGCAGAACTGGTAATTTATACACTGAGCATTTTACAGATTGGTGATCAAAGCTAAAATTTGCTGACAGTCCTTTGGCAACTGACAATTTTGTCGACAAAAGTATTTTTTAGGGGGGGTGGGGTGTCCGCTCGCCCTCCTCCTAAGTGCACAGAAACCCACTGTTGAGGTGGAACCATATTTGATGAAAGAAAAAATGTGACTATTTGATAATATGCTTCGTTCTACATATCTACCGTCCCTTAAAACTTATCTGAATCTGTCACTGCATTTGCTGTTAGTAAAATAATTAAAAACTTTAATTTCAAATTTGACAGTTTTTCATATATCTATAGAAATGTTATGAAGTAGCACATCAATTTGTCAAATATTCGTCAAATATAATTATCCAACATTAGGTTTATGCATTGGCCTAAAATATGAAACTAACTTATAAATGTAACGGTTAACAATTATGATAGCTAAATGTTAAAAATAACCAATTTCCAACAGTTGGATAATAGAGTGACAACATACAGATTTTACGGTGTCCCAATGTATACATTTACATGTTAACCCAACGTATGCATTTATACATTAACATAACGTATGCATTAATACGTTAGCCCAACGTATGTATTTATACGTTAGCCCAACGTATGCATTCATACGTTAGCCCAACGGTTGGAAATATGTTGGCAAAACGTTAGAGCATACGTTGGCCCAACGTAAGAAATAACCAGTTGCCAACCGTTGGATAACCGTAAGCCAACGTGTCATTTCAACGTTGCCCCAACGTATGCATTCATACGTTGCCCCAACGTATGTGTGCTACCTGGGTTATTTAAAATTACGAAGCAATCCGTTGGAATTATCAGACAGGGAATTCTGCAAAAGATTTAGGCCTGCGGAATGCTGAATTTTCTCGCAGAACAAAATTTCTGTAGGGTTTATTTTCTGTCGGCCTTTGAATTCCACTCTAGCAGACACTACGATGCAGGCGCCATCTATAGTTCTTATTTTAAATCATTTATTGCTCGATAAATTTGTTTGAAACAGCGCGAAAAAATACATGAATAACGAATAATTTTTCGCTAAAATAAGCATCCTAGCAACCCTCCTAAACAAATATTCATACCATTATATTAAGGATGTCTTTGGTTGTTAATTATATATCAGAACATAAAATATATAGTAATTCTACCCCTCCATTATAATTATAAACAGCTTCTCTGCTACAGAAAAATAAAATGTAGTAGGCAAACTAGAGAACAATTATTATTCGATAATTCGAACAATTCGACATGATAATTATGACGAACAATACTATTATTAATAATTTTCTAAAAAAAATCTTCATAAATTAAAAATGTATTTCCATGATAATAAACACACAAAAAATATTAACCTAAACCAGTTAAAATTTTAAAACATTAACCTACAATACTGTTGGGGAAAAAAATTAAGACACAGCCTGTTGTCCGTTGCAGCTCAAACATAAATAAACAGTTAGTCGTCGCCATTAAGTTAAAAGTTTTTTCTAGAGAAAGATGCGATTTTTTTATTGGTTAACAGCGACTTTCTACGTCACCGGAAGTTGCGTTTTCACTCTGTGGCGATAAAGTTTCGACCTAGCAAACCTGTAAGTTCGATCGCCTATTTTGTTTCACTTTGAATACACTTTTGCGATCGCTTGTAAAAGCGATCGAACTGCCAGAGAGAAAACGGTCGTTTTGGAGACGACCGATCGCGTTTCGTTTGAATCGGGCCCTTAGTAAACTAATGTAACGTAAGCACATCCCATTTCAATAGAGTTTCAGTTTGAAGGAGGACTGAGTGAAGTGGTGTTGAAATTTCAGCAAAAATATTTTCTTCAACTTCCTAAAGTTCTTATTTACCAAAACTTTGAAGTTCTTCTATAAGAAGGTTTGACTACTGTGCTTGTAGCAGTACACTCGAAGCTCTGAGCAATTATAATTCTAAAATAAATTGAAAACTATCTTTAAAAGTATGGTGAAATAAAATTATAAAAAAAATAACATAGCCCTTTCAAATAACAATTGAGATTTTATCGTTAATAAAATCAACGACACATCGACAACGTTAATAAAATCAGCGTTATATATGTATTTTTTTTTTATTTGGAGTAAAATCTTAATATATATATATAAAATGCTAATGTTCGTTTGTAAAGACAGGGTTTTCTATATCACCACCAACTCGAATTAACTTCCCGTTGGGGTGGTAAATACCCCTTGGTCTCACGGTGAAAGTAAGGGAGTTTGGTCGCGGTGGGTGAAAGTGGGTGGTTGTGGGTGGCGAAAATGTGAAAAAATATATATCTGCCCTTTTCTAACTCATGAGAACTTCTGAAAAGTTCTAAAAATTCCTGGAATGACCTAGAAAACTCCAAAATGTGTGCAACTGTTACAGTCAATTTAGAATGTTCTAGAAGGTTCTAAAAATTTCCAGAAAGTTCTAAAAAGTTCCAAAACGTGTTCAACCGTTCAAATGGATTTAGAATGATCTAGAACGTTCTAAAAACTTCTGGAATGATCTAGAAAGTTCCAAAATGTCAGCAACTGTTAAAATCGATCCAGAATGATATAGAATTAGAAAGTTCTAAAAATTTCTGGAATGATCTAGAAAGATTCAAAATGTCTGCAACTGCTAAGATCGGTATGGAATGTTCTAGAAAGTTCTAAAAATTTCTGTAATGATCTAGAAAGTTCCAAATTGTGTGCAACTGTTAAAATCGATATGGAATGTTCCAGAAAGTTCTAGAAATGTCTGGTAGAGTGAAGATCAATTGCGATGGGTGATTGTCATTCGGAAATTTTATAGCATACTGCTTCGCAGCCTCTAGCTTATTCCGATGAAATTCTCCGTAAAGTAACACCATTTCAGTGTATTCATTAGCATTAAACATTATCTTTCGTTTTTTATACTCAATAAACTACGAATTCAAATAGCATGAACTTTAGACAAACACTAACAGAAGTAACTTAAACAACAGTTTTTCATCTCCAATAAAATATTAAAATTTAATGTTTAATTGTCTGTTGCCATATCAGCAGGACTACTTTCTATACACCGCATGTTTAATGGTCGAATAAGTCTCTCAATATCTAAGATAGAAATCTAAATTATCTATGTTAAAAATGGATCCTTAAATATCTTTTATACCATTAAACATGCGATGTATTTTAACCCTTTCGCGCTCAGTGGTCGCGCTCTGGGATCACCAAACTCTGACGTTTTGACTGTCGATAGTCACGAAGAATAGATTGGATTTCTATAAAAATAGTTGCGTGTGACATAGCTCCACGAGAATCCTTTACTTTTTAGCACGTCATTTCCCGTAAAAAATGGTCACGATTATTTTTAACAGCACTGGCATCTGCTGGAAAATGGAAGAATGCGAAAACAGCTGGATCGATTGCCCAATGCTGAAAAAAGGGCAGCCATTGCCATCGCTCGACTTAACTACCAGCAAGATGGCGGAAGATCGAAACGTTCATCGCGTGCCACAGATCTAGAGACCCTTTTTTGACGCAGCTGGCTGTGCCGGCGGCACGCGATGAACGTTTCGATCGTCCGCCCTCTTGCTGGTAGTTAAGTCGAGCGATGGCAACGGCTGCCCTTTTTACAGCATTGGTAAAGGGTTGCGCCTCAAAGGGTCAACCCGAGCAACGCCGGGTTTCGCTGCTAGTAATCATATAAAATAAAAAATAATGAGTTTTTTTTTTTATTTCATTTGTTTTCAGCATTTTTTTTTTTTTTTTTTTAGAAATTTCCCAATCATTTAAAACAACTACTGCTAAGTATTTTATATTTTAAAATCTTATAAATTGAAATCGAAGAGAGTAAAGATTGTATCTGGCTGTAGTTCGGTGACTTCTTCGGAATGAAAAGAGGCTGTAAAAGTAACTAAAATAGCTACAGAAACTAAAATGAAGGTATGCGATTTTGAAGGAAGAAGTGCTATTTATTTGACTGAGATTACAAACCTATCAGAAAAATCAAAATTGAATTCGAAGATGAATTTTGTTGTCTGATAAAGTGAAATCATATTGTGAAATTTAATATTCTGCTTGGAGGGGAGAGAGAAGAAATATCTTAGTTATGGAGGCATATTCTCACCTTGGTTTTTATTTTAAGTTATTTTTTTATTTTTTTATGCAAAAAAAAACTCAACATTAAAGAAAAAATTCTCATATCATGTATTTAAAAATGTAATAAAAACGAGAAACTAGTTAAACTCGCAAAGCCTCTAAAAACTAAAATGGAGAGTATTTGTCGAACAGTAAGCTTATTACAGGCAAATCCGACAAAATAAAGTTTGAACATCTTGACAAAATTCGTCTGTCTTCCTATTTTTTCTTTCACTTGTTTATGTGTGTATTTATTATACAGTATAACCCCCCCCCCCATAACACGGTAGATACGCTCCCTGTCATAGGAATCCTTGTTACAGGGATCCTTGTTACAGTACGGGTACTGAGCTATGCTGCACCTGGAGTGTAAACCATGCTGTTCAACCGCTGGACACCTTATTTGAGCAATTTATTTCACATTTCACTTAAATACTGCAGCTTACTTGATACTAAGAGTAATTTATATACATTAGACATTTAATTTACATACATTTATACGAAGAGTAATTTATATACATTTCCTCTCAATGAAATCGGGTTTAAATACGCAGATTTATTGTAATAAAGCGTTTTATTTCTCAAATTGAAATATAATAAAGTAAATAATACCAGAGTTCTTTCAGATATGTTTAAAGTATAATACCACAATTAGAAAAAGCAGATGATTTGCGAGTCTCTTTTAACGTGTTGTAGGGCACGCGATCTCAATTTTTTTCAGCGTGTAGCAATCTTTAATACCCGACATGTCATCTAGGAAAATGAGCCTTTCAGCTGATAGTCATACCACTGTCAGCTAAAACACAACCACAGTACAACAAACTTCAATTCTTTTAGTGTACATTATGCATAACATCAGTGTCCAAGTCAAGTGTGTAATAGTTGGTTAAAATGTTTGGAAAGTTATCTGCGAAAACTCTTTAAAATCACAAAACACACTGCAGCGAGTGCGCAGCTAGAGGCAGCGAGAGGTACCAACAACAAGCAACTCTCACTTCATTGTAACATGGGATTCTTTCTTGTGTAGTTCATGGTATTCCCATGTGACAACAGCACCTAACGGAGCCGAAACCTCTCTCTGTCTTCAATATTTCTCGACTATTACATACTATCCTCCTCTCCTCTATTTTGAAACAATTTATCCCAAAAAGCTTGCTTGCGTGGAAATGAAAATATTTTGCGGCTGATAACGGGTGTTTGGACCCTTTGTACCACTTTAAATGTTCATACCTTTCTTTATATAAGTGCTATTGACAAATTGTTTCCATTAAATTTAGAATTTTATTGCTTTTATTATGTTTTCTATTACAATTAATCCTATCTCATGTACATTTATTATTAATTAATTAGATTAGAACTCAGTAGAAAGGAATGAAATGAAAAGATTTTAATTTGACATTCTACTGCAACCTTTCTCAGTTTTCAACTGGCACACAAGGTTAGCTTGTAATACCTTTGAGTAGCCCTTCAGTTCCATGACAAAGGAAACACTGATTTTGTAGATGGCATACTTCAATCCTAATTTTAAACGGATGGGCCATCTCTATCCTATTACAGAATCACTAGGTGTGATTATGTTTCCGAAGAACTCGATTTTCATGTGCTCTAGCCATCTATAAACGAACTATTTCATGTTCATTACTACTATACTAGAGTGACTTCAATACATTTCAAAAACTAAAATTCATCTTTGTTGATTACCAACAAGGAAAGCTTGTTAATTTGTATTTATGCCTACATAATAATTTTTTTTCGGTTTAGGATCCAAGAAAGCAGATTGAACGAAAAGCTAGCTGGTTAGATGCGAAAAATAAAAGAGGAAAGGAAATATTTCAGTAATAAGTTTGAAAAAAATTGTCACTAAATATTTTGTATAATTTTTTAATGTAAATCTCTATTGCGGTATTTATAAACAACTTATGATCATTCAAGTTGAGATATTCCGGAGAAATATGTTTAAAGAATCATAGAAAATTTCATTTAACAAGCACTTATCTTAGAACGTAAGACGCACGGTACTTCTAGACCACATTACTGGCAATACACACACATACTATAATCAGAATTTATTGAGCGATTGAGAAATACTAAAGTTACTTGATCAGACTTTCCTTTATATAAAGGCTAAATTTCAATTCACTAATCTGCAAAATGCAACATAGCACATGTTCTAAAAATATAATAGCCAACTAATAATAAGCAACATTAAATGTCATTTATGCAAATTATACAGACACAGAAGCGAGGTTCATTATTACGTTTTAAGTTTTTACTCCAATTAACAATTTAAAAGAAAATCAGTGCACACAGTTTTTAAAGTTTGAGCCTTTAACTAATTTTTATACTACTTTATTATATATGAACAGTATTCCTCGCTCTTAGGAAACAAAAAAGTTATTCTTGTGAATTCAAGTTAAACTCGTCATTAGTTTTTTCTTTTAATTAGTTATGCACAATGAAATAAAGAATGTGCTATCTCGATGGTGCATCAGTTAATGTAGATTTTAACTATTATAGTTTATTTTTTTCCATTGCAACGAAAAAATACATAATACATAATGCGTGTATTATGCCAGTTAAGTGAGGTTTAACTTTCGTTGTTGTCGTTGGAGTTTTGTGAACTTCATGGATGTTCATGTTTTTTTAACGACATATTCTGCGTATTGCCTTCGATGTATCTGCTCACTTTGCATTTGAATCATCGTAACAGTTTATTTCCAAGTGTTCATTTTTTAAAAAATTTTCTTCTAAAAGTTTGACAACGCACCACTAAGTTTCAAATAGAAATAAACACATAGAATATTTATCGCTCATAAATATTATTATTAAATAAGATATACACAGTAGAAAAACAAGGCTAAATCTGTCTTTAGATTACTCACAGTTAGTCTGAGAATCGTGGATTTTTCGTCGTTGTGTATGTGTAAATTTGAGAAATGGAAGAGGGAAAAAAAGAGAAAGCTTTGCAACATTTTAAGGGTACTAAACCAAATGTATTCGATCGCCTCCCTTAGTTTTTACATTAATTATAAATCACAAAAATGTTACGTATACAATCGTTTACCTTTAAAGCAAATTATTATAAGTTATATAGTGATTATGAATGAGTAATTATTAATAAATAATTAAGAAAAAACACTGGTTTGAGATTTAGCTGATCATTTTATTATTTAAACATTTTATCAAAGTAGGTAAATTACGGTAGCGGATTCTTGTGGGGGGGCCGGCCCACAAAGGGATAGTCTATTACACTGATGCTTTTTCAGGTTAGCTAAAGACCACTGAAAGTGGATTTTAGGAATGCCGAACCTAGTTTTCTTCCTAATTTTTGGTTAGCAAATGAACAGCAGCAGAGAATTTTTAACACTCAGCTATAGAGTGGCGTTCGGGACCACTGATATTTTTTCTTTTTTAAATATTTTTAATGCTCCAGCAACAACCGCAGACTATCAGGACGAGTCGCCAAAATGCATTACGATTAAAATATAAAAAAAAATATGCTTATTTAATGGGAATGACATTCATATATTTATTGATAAATAAATAAATTGCAATTTATCTTACTGCAGAAGCAAATGTTTTTTAAAAACTATAATTGAAGTTAATCAGGATGAATCGTTAGTTTCAAAACAGCAAATTTATTTCACTCATAACATAAATTTTACGTCAAAACAGCTGATCTGTAATTCAAAAGAATGAACTTTCCTTTCCTTTGTGGATTTTTTTTATTTTCAAATAATTTAAAAAATGCTATTTTGCAATAGAGCGCAGACTTCAGTTACTTTTAAATAAATAGACAGTGTTCTTCACGAACTATTTACGTAACGCAGACGTAACTATTTTCTGTATTGACGTATTCGCTTGTGACACATAATTTGTTATTTTTTTTTTCCGAATGGTATGATTTAGCGCAGATAACATAAAACGTTTACGCAACGCCTGATTTCTGGGGGAAAACAATTTAAAATAGCGTTATCATCTTCAAATTCTA
>JAWZYV010018802.1:0-29871 GCA_038373885.1 Cheiracanthium punctorium | reverse complement strand
AACAGACAAATAAGTGTTTACTTTTACATAGTGGGAGCCATGGTTCAAGGGGTGAATTCTAACCCATACTCCTAAAGTGGCAAGTGATGCACGCATATACTAGTCAAATTTCTGACTTTGATTTTTGCTAATAACAGACTAGCATCCCCCTGCCACACACAGCGTAAAGCTCCTTAGTACATTTGAACGCTAATCAATTTTCTGACTTTATGATTCAGATGAACGTTTACTTTATGTCATCTCAAGACTCCCTCGATATAGGTGCGTTCGTATACTCATTAACTCGCGCCCCTAGTTTTTGTGCAAAAACTGGTGACTATTGGAACAGGTGTGATGAATGGTCTTAGTTTCTTGGTGATGCGTTCCTTTATGACAAAGCGCCCTGTCAGAACGAAAGGGACCGACAAATGAACAATTTAAAACTAGATCAACTGGCTTCTGTCTCAGTTGATTTACGCTCGTATTCACCGTCTACCTCGACCGCCGTTTTACAGCAAACTCTTGGTGGAACGCTCCACTGGTATACCATCTGAATACCATTTGAGCGTCCAACCGAGAATTTGCAGTAAACCGACGGTCGAGGTAGACGGTGAATATGGGCATTCGTTTTTCGACTAAATGCACTCAGCTGACTTAAGGACAAAGGTCAGCCGTTTCAGTTTTAAAAAACTGAGCGTTTAAGAACTCCTGAAACTAATTCTGCGAGTGGAACTGTTGAGCGTTTACGAACACTCACGCTACACTTTAGTAGCACTAGTTCAAAATACGGTCTTGAACTTGCTGTGCTACTGGTGTAAAACCTGCCCATTCGAAGCAAGTCTACGGATTAACCCATTTCTGCCCAGATATTTTTGCGCCTTTCTTCGATTTTTGCTAATATCAGGAATAATAGATAAATTTCTGATGTCAACTTCTTGAACAAGGGGTGATTTCTTTTAAAATGAGTATGCATAAAAATTGAAATGTCTGCATTCTACTTCGTAATGTTAAAATATTTTGTGGAGTTGAGGTTCAATACTCGTGAATAAAGGCTAGGAAATATAAATAACGTTTTCGACTAATAACGAAAATGCCGTCCCAAAAAAGGGACACTAGGCATAAATGGGTTAAAATGTTCGTGAGGAGTGAATACTGAGAACTTCAAAACTTTGAGCACCTTCAAACAAAGATTAAGGTAAACCAGACACGGATCAGCAATAGGTTGTTATTTTCTTACCCTAATCGTCGTTCGAGGCACCCAAGGCATACGGATTACGGTTACGGAACACAGCATAAGGAATCAAGGCATACGGATTACGCTTACGGATCAAAGCATAAGGAATCAAGGTATACGGATTGCATAAGGAATCAAGGCATATGGATTACGGTTACGGATCAAAGCATACGGATTACATACGCACCCAAGGTATACGGTTACCAGCAAAGCAACAGTGTTAATATGGACAGGTGGATTTTGAGTTCTCCTGTCAAAGTACTAAAAGTGCTACATACTTCCATTTTCAATAAGGTAGATGATTATGCAAACAGCATACACTAGAACAGGTATGGGCAACCTTTGAAAAGCTGCGGCCCAAACTTTAGGATGTTAGCGAAGTCGAGGGCCGTATAATTGGGATTTATACGGGATTTTGAATGGTTTATATGTTTTATACGGTGTTCTGATATGTTCCGCGGGCCAGATCAAAACCCTACGGGCCGTAGGTTGCCCATATGTGCACTAGAACCTCAATTATCGGACGCAGTTGGAATCGAACCGACACTGGATTAATCGAAATTTCCGGATAACAGAGAAATTTTCAACAATCAACTAGTTGAATCAATAACATCAAACTGCCGTTATGGTTAGTTAATCTGCCAAATAAATATCTTTATTCAAATTAGACATGAATGAAATATCTATTTGCATCGTGGCACTTGGCCGTTTGGCATTCCAAATTTTGGAATGGGAAGTGTTGAGCTCCTTTCAAAGGAATTATCTAAAAAAGGGGAACTCTAAAACGCAGTAGAAGCCGCTTAATGGAATAGCCAAATTCACACTGAAAAGTATCGTAATAAAGATACGTTGGAAATTTATCACAATAAGCGGTGTATTCCTTTAGCCGATATTCCATAAAGTGGGTTCCACTGTAATTATCTGTACTCGTAGTACGGAGAGAACGCTTGCATGCAGAGAAGGAATGCGGACGTGGAAAAGCTTTTAAAGAATGGATTTCGGTTAACAGAAAGTGTCACTGAAAAGAATTTCGGATAATAGACGATGAAGGGAAAAAAATATCCCGGTTAAACCAGATTCCGATAATCGAGGTTCTACGGTATTTTCAAAAAAAGTGATTTCTAAATGAAACAAAAACGTGCACTTCGCACAAGCACCGAACTTTTATTGTACAACAAACACAATGAAAGAGTGGCGGCTCCTCCATTTGAGTGCATGAGCACGTGAACCCCCAAAGAAAAAACTAAAAATAAATAAATAAATAAATAAAAAAATCTGGAGTGACTCCACTCGACTTTCCGAACACTTACGATTAAGATCATGACCAAGCATTTAAATAAATTTTAATCGATGAATCATTCAAACATAGTATATACCAAACTGAATAGAATGCGCCGTTTCAACGCTAGCGCACTTTCAATAATTTCTCCCCATAGGCCATAATGTAAAAGAAATCTTTGTCGTAGCCCTGTAGAAAAACTGTAAGTCCTATACACATCAAAATCAATACCGGTCTTACGATGGTGGTTTATAACATGTATACCCGATTTGAACTCAATCGAATCCCCGTTTAGGAGCTATCGTGTTCACTCACACACACACACACACACACACACACACACACACACACACACACGTACATACATCTCGTAAAAATAGCATAAATGAATTCAGAAGACCTCAAAACGTGTCAGTACACCAAAATCTCTAAGTCGAATTTTTTCATGATTACAATACTTTCCTTACATGGTACATGTTCGGAAAGTAATAAACACATTAACAAATTAAATATTAAGGACACTATTTTAATGAATTTAAAACGCGAGCATTACTCTCCCCCCACCCCTCCACTATTATTAAATACGCTTACAGCCAACACACTGTTTTGCAGGTTACTACAGCAACAGTATTTTCTCCGCTCGCACGTGCGAGCGGAAAAATTCCCTTCTGAACCGGTCTCTGAGAACAGAAGCGGAGAGTCCCGGCAGAAGTAAGGCGCTGCTGATATCCTTCAGTTCGTATATTTTGAATGTGCGAACGGACAATTTTTTTTTTTTTTTTGCGGTTATCTCTCCCGAATTCTCCTTTGGTTTGTTATGTACGGTTAGTTATATTTTTGTAGGTTCATGTTCTTATTATTTTCTTTATTTTTATCGCTTTTCAGTGCAATAATACTTACAAACTAGTGTCACAATAATTTAGATAGTCAAATAAATATTTCGGAGCTAAAGCAATGGCATTTTTCAGTATTATCCTTTGTAAAAAAATTGAAATAAAATGAATCATGACAACACCTTTGCTGAAACATATCTTGATGACGACATGCAACATCAAAGATGACTTGTGTTCTTTCAGTTAGGTGCATTGTTTTTCTTTAACGGCTGGAAACGCAAATATATTTCAACGTGCAAGTTGCGTCGTATATGCATACTCAATTTTCGAAATTTATTTTGTGAACCTCCATTTAACCCTTTAAGGCGCAGTGGTCCCGCTCTGGGAACACCAAGCTCTGACGTTTTGACTGCTGCCAGTCACGAAGAATAGATTTGATTTCTATAAAAATAGTTGCGGGTGACATAGCTCCACGAGAATCCTTTACCTTTTAGCACGTCATTTCCCTTAACGATTATTTTTAACAGCACTGACGTCTGCTGAAAAATGGAAGCGTGCGAGAACAGCTGGATAGAGGGCCCCATGCTGAAAAAAGGGCAGTCGTTGCCATCGCTCGACTTAACTACCAGCAGGCACAGCCAGCTGTCCTCAAAAGAGGGTATCTCGATCTGTGGCACGCGATGAACGTTTCGATCGTCCGCCCTCTTGTGGTCGTTAAGGCGAGCGATGGCCACGGCTGCCCTTTTTTCAGCATGGGGCAATGTATCCAGCTGTTCTCTCATTCTTCCATTTTTCGGCAGATGTCGGTGCTGTTCAAAAGAATCGTGACCCTTTTTTTTGCGGGAAGTGACGTGCTCAAAAGTAAAGAATTCTCGTAGAGCTAGGTCACCCGCCACTATTTTTATAGAAATTCAATCTATTCTTCGTGACTGGCAACAGTCAAAACGTTAGAGTTGGGTGTTCCCAGAGCGGGATCACTGCGCCTTAAAGGGTTAATGGATGGATGGATTCATTCGTGCTGTGGCAAGCCAACATGAAGGGCATCTGCCGAACGGGGAGGGTGCCTTGGTCGGAGGACTTTATAAGGGATTCTAGCGCGAATTCAGGTTACATCGAGTGAAGATCGATCCAAACTCCAGACCGTTCGATCGATAGCCGCGAGGTAGGCCCGAACTTGGGACCTTCACACTTCAGCCGTCTACCCTGTTCGGTGCCTGATCCACTCGGCCACGGTGGGGGTCCTCGAGAAGTTTGGAACTGTGCAGTCAGCCTCGGCCAAAAAGAGGCCCCCCTTCGCTTCGTGGTCTGGCGAGCCACTTGTGCATGCGCGTGCGTCTAAGAACTGAGCATTTTTGAGCGGGTCTGAGACTGCCAAGGAGACACCACGTTCGTCTCTGCCCCTCAAAGGAATAACGCATGTTTACCTGTGATGACATTCGAGATGTAGCTGTTCGTAAAATATCACACCCATCCAGATGACCTCCATTCAGTAAAGCGTTTTTCGTTTGATAAGGAATTAAATGGATTCTTTTATAGCTGTTTCCTAATGAATGCTGCCGGTGGGTAGTGTCGAGTGCTCATTAAGTATCATCATCCAATTGTACTCGAGTCGTGTATGTATCAAGTGCGGCTTTTCCAGTGTACACAAAATGAGTCTCCAACACCTGAACGATAACAGTGAACTGTATTACTTTCTAGCTGTGGTGGGTTGGTTGGTTTTATTTAACCCTTTAACGCGCCGTGTTCCCGCTCTGGGAACACCAACCTCTGATGTTTTGACTGTTGCCAGTCACGAAGAATAGATTGGATTTCTATAAAAATAGTGGCGGGTGACCTAGTTCCACCAGAATCCTTCACTTTTTAGCACGTCATTTCCCGTCAAAAGATTATTTTTAACAGCACTGACATCTGCTGAAAAATGGAAGAATGCGGGAACAGCTGGATAGATGGCCCCATGCTGAAAAAAGGGCAGTCGTTGCCTCGCTCGATTTAACTACCAGCACGATGTGCCGCACAGCCAGCTGCCTCAAAAAAGGGTCTCTAGATCTGTGGCACGCGATGAAAGTTTCGATCTTCCGCCATCCTCCTGGTAGTTAAGTCGAGTGATGGCAGCGGCTGCCCTTTTTTCAGCATTGGGAAAGGGTTGCGCCTCAAAGGGTTAAACGGAGCTACACAAGGACTACTTGCTTTCTGCATAAGGGGGGTATGCCTCGGAGGGAAGGCCTTTTACCCCTTTGACGCGCAACCCTTTCCCAATATCGGAAACGTGCCGCAGTTGCCATTGCACGATTTTTTCACAGCTGGCTGTGCCAAAAATGTTCAGCTCTGTGGCACGCATTGGGCGATTCGATCAGCCGCCCTCTTCCTGGTAGTTAAAATCGGCAACGGCGGCACTTTTTCGACATCAGGCAGTCTATCTAGATGTCCTCCTTAAGTATTTACTAGAAATGAAATGTATTCTTCGTGAATCAAAACAGCCAAAATATCAGAGCAGCTGTGTACTTACAGCGAGTACACTGCGCGTTAAAGGGTTAAGAGGTTCTAACGTGTATTCACGTTACATCTGACTGTTACATCCAGACCTAGATGGACAGCTGCGCCGTAGGTCAAAACCCTGGACCTTCACACTACAGCCATCTACCTACGTTTAGTGTCCTATCCACTTGGCCACGTGTCCGCCATATTGCAGTGTTCTAAACTTGACGGCCGAGTGGATAAGACTGAACCGATCTAGATGAGTGAATGTAACCGTCCAGGGTTCTGGTTTACTGCGCGGCAGTCTATCTAACCGTCTGGAATTTTGGGTGGTTTTCACCCTATTTAACGTGACTATGCGTTATCACTTAAAAAGTCCTCTGCATAATGCATCTGCCTTTGTCAGAAATCCCTCGTGTTGGTATCATTCAAACACTACACTTATACACAGTTGCAGTTTCATTCATCACATCAGTATTGTTTTAAAAGTTAAAATGAGTCTATCCTTATTATTTTTGTCCTCACTTAAAAAGAGTTTTTCTTTAACTTTACTCATCATTATTTGTAGGGTAGCTAACAAAAACAATACTAGAGGGCAGCACTACTGAAAGTGCTTATGAATATCATCACTAGATGGCAGCACTACAGAAAGAGCTTATGAATATCAACACTAGATGGCAGCACTACAGAAAGAGCTTATGAATATCATCACTAGGTAGCAGCACTGCCGTTTGAATGAATATACAATGAAAGTTTGTTTCATGCATAGTCTATTTCTACTCCCTGGTTTCATCAGTTACTGAATTTGGATCAGTTATTTGTGTAAATCCGAATAACTCATAACAGCGTTTAGAGCAGAGTTCATCAAACTTAATCTCTGGTGGAGCATTTTTAGGGTCTTGGCGGAGCACCTATTCAGGGACGTGCCCTAGGTTTTTAGCTACCCTGGACAAAAAAGAATTGCAAGGTCTTTCAAATGTGTCTTCTGACTAAATGGTGGACCTCGACCTGACACCGACTCTAATAAAGTAAATTTGATTCATTTGATTTTAATGAAATAACTTTTCCATAATACAAAAGCTGCGTTCTAGCTACTTCCTATGCTGTAAATTTGTAAAGGAAAGCTAAACGTAAAATTACGAATTCTGTACTTTTTCTCGGCTATGTTTACTTATATGCAGTTTTTAGTTCTAGGTCGGTAAGTTTATTTGAGAACTTGGTATCCATAAATTCAACATCTTTTTAGCAGTCTTGGGCGTTTGCCCAGTTAGCACACCCTAAGCACGGCTCTGACCTATGTGACCATTTGAGACTGGTGAATTAGCTGCTCCTGCTGAACGAACTAGACGACCTAGGTGAAGGTCCCCTATGAAACAAAATTTTTTGAACGCCTCAAAATGCCGTCTCGAAAAGACCGGCCCCTTTATTTACGCTACTAACCCTACTACGGCTAACGAGTCAATGGTCATCCGGTCAAGGTGCCTAATGCCGTCACCCTATTGCTCGTGTGCATTTCTCGCTGCAGTGGCGTAATCGTTATTGGAAACCGGAAGGAAAGCCCGAGTTACGTCATTGATTCGTTGGTGAAAGCCTTTTAATCTGGGCGGTCTGGCCCTGACATTTGATGTGAGAAATGTTATTGACCCTTTGAGGCGCAACCCTTTCCCAATGCTGAAAAAAGGGCAGCCGTTGCCATCGCTCGACTGAACGACCAGCAAGAGGGCCAGCTGTCGTCAGCTGTTCCGCAAGATGTATTACATGTCCCAATATTCCGTGAGATTTAAATCTTTAACGCGCAGTGTTCCTGCTCTGGGAACACCCAACTCGGACGTTTTGACTGTTGCCAGTCACGAAGAATAGATTTGATTTCTATGAAGTTAGTTGCGGGTGACAAAGCTCCACGAGAATCCTTTACTTTCTAGCACGTTTCCTGGCTGTGCGGCACAGCCAGCTGCCGTAAAAAAAAAGGGGTCTCCAGATCTGTGGCACGCGATGAACGTTTCGATCGTCCGCCCTCTTGCCGTTCGTTCAGTCGAGCGATGGCAACGGCTGCCCTTTTTTCAGCATTGGGAAAGGGTTGCGCCTCAAAGGGTTAAACAAAACTTCTTCAATTGACTCAGTTTTTGCATCCGTAGTGTTAAACTTGTAATAAAGAAAGTTGTTTATTAAAGTTTCATTCATATGTCGTTTTATGTCGGTCTCTTGAAGGACGCGTAAAGGGTGCTCGACTGCGTCCTGTTTGTCTATAAAATATGCGTTCGTAAGGAATACGCGATTATGTAAAAATGGGGAGGGTTTATTGGTAAAGATGAATCGCCTTTCAATAAGTTTTTGTCGTTCTCGTGTCCGTGGACAGACGATTGCACAATCCATCGAAACAAGTGCTATTTACGCCGACGGGGTTGGCCTTCTGCTTTTCGGTCTCTCATTCTGAACCCATCCCAGATGAGGGACCCACCACCCCCTGAAATCGACATCCCCCAGAGGTAGGGCACTGGGGCAGGCAGGGCACTGCAGGCAGGGCACTGGGGCAGGCAGGGCACTGGGCCCATGACGGATTTTACGTGCACCCGCTCCCACGAGCGTACACGGTCCCACAGCAGTCCGGCTGATGAGAGGAGTTTACCCTCCCGAGCACTGGCCAAGCCGAATGCTGCTTCACTTTCCGTATTCTTAAGGGAACGGAGCTTTCGCGAATAGACCACTGTGGGACTTTCAATAAGTTCAACGGTGGAAATGGATTCGAGATACGAACATTTCGACTTCACGAACTCGGAGCGGGAACGAACTGAATTTGTGTCTCGAGGCACCTTTGTATTTTGAAGGGGAAATGTCCTCGGACTTTGTTCTGTTCATCTTAAGTTGTATACCGATGTCCAGAACGAAGCTTTACTGGTCGCACCATAATCATACAATATCTCTATTAAATGAAAAACTCATCTCCATCCGAAAAAAAAGAACTACTCCGATTAAAATATTTTATCTGTTAGATAAACTCGTTAGGCTCAAAGATGCAAAAGAAAATACACTGACGTCAGATGCTTAACTGGAATAACATGGGACTCCATTCGCTTTATTGATTGAGAATTTCTTTCCTTGCGATGGCATCGCCATTGTTGAAACACTCAAATCAACGGTCGCCATCTTGATTAGCTGAAGTATTGAAACGTTGAAAGTTTAGAGGATATTTCTAATTGCAATTTTTGTGTCATCCTAACTATTATTAGTCATGGCGCCTTGGTTTTCCTGTTGCGGCAAAATGTAAGTGAAAATCTTCATTTATTTTCGTTTTTTTCACAAACTATCATAGATAATAGCACTTTGTATTGAATTAGGCTTAGTGGCCCTTAAGCGGATGAACTAGAATGGGAGCATTTTTACGGTTTTAGCATGAGTTGGGTGTAATAACGGTTGCGTTTATCCTCTCAAATGTCGTTTCCTTTAGTATTTTTTGTGAAATAATAATAATACGCGCCTTCTGAGTAGTTAATTGGGTGAAATCCCAGATGGCAGATAGGAATCAATGATTGCAAATACGGCCATCTGAGCCATTTTTATTTCCATGCATTCATTCAGATAACTTGACTGATAGAGTGACGGGTATCGAAATACTATTGGGAGAAACACGTAGCGATTTTATTGTGTACTTTTTGATGCCATAAAGCAAGTTATTTCTGCTTCTTTTAAGTGTGGCGAAATATTATGAAATCTAATGATAGGTTCATAAATGCGGTAAATGTGTGATGGGTATGTGCGAGAAATTGAAATATTAATGAATAAAGTTAAAAGTCAACAAATTTTCACAATAAAAAACAATTAAATGTATATTTATAACTAGATAAGGTACTTACGTATTATTCCGGCGGTCATTCGCGCCAAACTATTTTTTCGTCAAATGTGCTACAAACTGCTGCCATTCATATTCCCAACCATTTTTAATTTCATGTGCCAGGCATTTATTTTGGCTAAAATCGCTCGTCTTGGCAGACCGCCGGGATAATACGTAAGTACCCTAGATAAGTACTATATGGTATACGGTTTAAGCTTAAAACTCGTTACCCACATTTAATAAAAATGGTCGTTTTAGTGAAATCTCCGAAATTGCTCTAAGTAGTATCCAGGTTCGGAACATGAAGTTGCAGAACACAAATCACTAAGAATTAGGGTACTTGTAAAAAACTATATTTTAATAGTGTAGAATTTACCATCTTGGTACTTGCTTATTATTCCGGCGGTCCACCAAGACGAGCGATTTTTCGCAAAGATGGATGCCAAATGCATGAAATTATTAATGGTTTGGAATACGTTTGGCAACAGTTTGCCAGTAAATTTGAAGGAAAAAAATAGTTTGGAGGAAATGTGACCGCCAGGATAATACGTATGTACCCACATTTCTTCAAAATTTTACGATGATATTTTACAATTTAATTTTACGGGAAAAAGTGAGTTGTAAAATCTGCACTATGAATAATTTGGCACCGTTCCTGAACTCATGCCAAACTTTCCTTACTAAAGGGGTTTCTCTTTCAAAAAATCAGTGTTTATAGGATAAATTCCGTAAGCGTGGGCAGTGTAGTGTCAATGTAGAGCTCGTGTTTTGGTTATGTTCAATTTGTTTTATATTACATTTGAAATATGTGTAGGAATGTTTTAATAAGGTGTTTAGATATGGGTATTGTAGTTTTGGGTTTATGTTTTCTTATATATAGACATTAAAGACAAAAAAATGTTGCCAACTTAACCTGCCCCCGCTTACGGAATTATTCCCGTGTTTATCATGAAAGTTTGGAAACATCTTCGCTTATTTCGATACTTGTGGATTTACAGCGGCCACTCTTTGGCGACATTGGGATAACGCCAAGTTCTTAGCTATTCTTTAGGACTGCAAATGTTTTTGTGAGAAATACGACCACCGTCTGGGCTATTGAACTTCGATGGCTGCTGTAATCCACAAATGCCCTAATTTTCAGCTGTTAATTGCTTGATTGGCACAGCTTAGTTATTTGCCGCCTCAGCGAGATGAAATATTTCGCGGTGCTAAATACGCCAATATGTAAACGAATATAGGGAGAACTGTTTTCGTCGCCAACGTTATAAGAAACGATTATCGATTCAGGTGTTAATTGTCTATTACCAGAGGATGAAGTCGCCATGGGGAACCAATATCCAAACGGTACTCACGTTTTATTCCGTCGGTCGGCCAATACGAGCGATTTTTCACCAATATATAAATGCCGGGACGCATGAAATTATTGATGATTACGAATACGATTGGCAGCAGTTTGCCAGCACATTTTACGAAAAAATAATTTGGCGGGAAGGACCGTCGGGTTAAGTTTGATGGGCGAACCTATAAAGCCTCTAGTTATCCAAATATATATATCCATGGCATCCAGAAACACAATCCACTCGCAGCCCAGTTTGTGGTGATCATCCCTGAGACGGAACAGTAGTGATTTTATTGTTATTCTTAAAGCCGATTCAGCATTTGTAACAAGTTAGCGACAGTAAGAAGCCGAACAATGCAGTGTACGCGAAAATAACATTTAAGTTTTGCAGTAATAGATGCTTATTTACTTCAGTAAGAAGACGGACGTACCGGAATCACCAACACTTTTCAACCTGGTTGGAAAGTGTTAAAAAGTACGCATTTGCGTAATCATTCTTTTATTTCACAATTTGTGTACGACCCCTGAATGCACATCCCTTCGAGAGCCGTTGAAAAATGGCTGTTGTTGGAAATGTCACAAACTAAAAATTGAACGGTTTTCATTCACGTAGTCTTTGTAATATTTTGTTTGTATTTTATTGTGTTCTTAAGGTAGACCTGAACGCGGAGGCACTTCTACCTAGGAATTGTGTGCCTCGGGAGGAGGACTTTTTAAATGTATTGTTTGTAATGATGGAAAATATAATATCGGGTAACCGGATGACACTTTCTCGTTAACTCTAATATAAACGTCATTTTAGAATTTAAAATTCATTATTAACTGTCAAAAATAGTGTGCTTTCAGTCTCTTAAGTGAACGAATCAGTAATAATGTGTTGAATGTTCTATTACTGGAGAAGTTTTTGTAATCATTTGATATATTTCTAATAATGTAGTTAAATATGTACTGTGTGTGAACACGAAAATAGAATTCTGAACTCAATAAAGTTTTTTCTCTCATCCTTTTTGGCGACTTTGAGTATTTTGTTTTGTTGTTGTGGCACTCTTCTGCTTCCAAGGCTAACTTCAATTAAAAGGAACATACTAAAGCTAATCGAGACACTGCCTAATTACTCAAATTCACAACAGTTTTAATGAATGAGTAGTTTGAATGAAAATAATACGTTCTATACATTTTAACAATATTCTGTAACCCCTAACCATTTGCCATTTCATGAATTTTCACCAATTTCGACGGAAAGAAAAAAAATTCCATGTCTGCCCTTAAAACTGGCATCCGTGACGGAGCTTGTTTGTCGCATGTTTAGATTTAGGTGGGACCGAGTTTATACTAGGAAGAATCCTCTATTCGATTTCGCCGACTTGACCGTTCTTGCGACGGTGGTTTATAATATACATAATTTGAGCTCAATCGAATGCACCGCTTAAACTCTAGCGCACTACCAAGAATTCCCGCCCATAAGCCATAATGTAAAAGTAATTTTTTTCGTAGCCCTGTAAAATAACTGTAAGTCCTAGGCACACCAAAATCAATACCGGTCTTGCGACAATGGTTTATAACAAATACACCCAATTTGAGCTCAATCGAATGTACCGTTTAGGAACTGTCGTGTTCACTCAAATACACACACATACATACATACATCTCGTAAAAATAGCATAAATGAATAAAGAAGACCCCAAAACGTGTCAACACACCAAAATCCCAAAGTCGAATTTTTTCATGATGACAATACTTTCCTTACATGGTACATGTTCGGAAAGTAAAAAGGAAAAAGAAAACAGCTATTTTTATGCGTATTTGTGGGTATCGCCATCTGCGTTCGAAGGCCTGAAACTAACCGGCCCATGCGGTGAATGTCTTACTTTGGGACTGTATCACTACAACTAAGCGAATGACTTACGCCATCCGAAACATCCCATCGGATGCATCAAAGTCACTATCTTTCGGGCATCGATGTAAAACTATGCAACATACGAAAGGCGTGGGTGGGCTGTCCTTCCAAAACCTGGACCCCCTTCTCCCATGCCTTTAGAATTAAAACTGGACACGGCTATCTGAAGGAGAACCCGCAGACTTGGTTTGGCGGATTGCCTGACCTGCCCAGACTTATTGACTATAGTTTATCTTACATTCATTACTTACGAACACTGTTTTAGACCATTGGGTCTGCTGTTGTCGCTGTAGCAGATTTCAGTGCTTTAAAAATGTTTGTGTGTCTCTGAGCTCTACATTGTGCTGGCAGTCACAGGGCAATGTGGCAGGGAAATTATGTGGATTTTTTTACAAGTGACTTACAGAATTCAGTGATCACCCATTCAGAGTCATCTATGGCTCAATAAAAAAAGTTTGAAAATTCTAAAGTAGTTAAAATCTTCCGATACTGTCAGTTTGGCGGACATACTTTAAACCTAAAAGAAATGTGACAAAATGAAATCGGATGTGGGCACCCCATGTGGACTTCCTCGTACGCCTGCCATGTCTGATGGACAAACTCTTTTATTTGGTACTGGGAGGGATATTATATTTAGAGAATACTAGGGTTCGGCAATTTCTTTCCCAATGTAAGACATATCATCCGGCTGGATTCAGCTTTAGAAATTTATTTTTGCAACTCCATTGGGCGACATTTTGCCCAAATTAGCCACGCTTGCTGACACCTTGAGAGATTTGGCTCATGGCCCAAACGAAGGATGTTAAAAACCGAGGTGACTTATTCCGGCCGTGTTTGTTTCCCAGCGAAACGAAACAGAATAACTGCTCAGATGAAAAGACGAGGAACTCAGTAAGGTCTGCTGTTTTGACGTGAATGCGTCTTTAAATGTGCTTTCATAGTGGAAGTCCATTCAGAAAACGGATGATATCAAAATCGGTGATATACACTTTGATGTTGCAGCAACCTATCTATCCTCTACATCTAAAATTGAATGACACCGCTCGATAGCTAAAAGATCCATGAATTCGTTACATTGAGGATCTTTCGTAGTCTTAATAAATCTTAATAAAATCTTATAATAATATATCTATTATCTTAAATCTATGCTCTCTTATAAAAATCTGATGTGTCCAACACATGACTTCCTTGCACGTCTATTAAATCAAAAATGTTTTTTACGCACTTCCTCTAAACTTATTTGTTTGAAAGATATAAAATATCAATAATAGTAAGGTTTAGCGATTTCTAGCCAAATATTTCGATATCGCCAAGCTGAGTTCAATTTGAAAGATTTCCTTCTGACACTTTATTTGGCGATATTTCACCAAAAGCCGACAAACTTGACATAGTTTGCGAGATTTTGGGGATAGCGAAAGTAGTCATTGACCACAGACTTTCAATGAATTGAATGCATCCATACACCTTAATGTATTTAAAGTCATTTGGCTCACCCTGTAAATAAATTTCCAGTCGATTGCTGTCAAAAAAGATATTGAAAACCGTTAGATATTATAATATAGTTCTAAATACAAAAGTTCAAAATTCTACGGGTTAAAGTTTTAGAGTTATACAAAATACGAAATAATTTTTGGCGCCAAATTTGGCGATATTTCGGCGAAACTCGTCAATGTCGACGACATTTGGCGAGATATTAAGCATGGACCAACAATGGCAGATTATCGCCAAATTTGGCGACATTTCGCCAAAACTTGCCAAGAACGATGACAAATGGCGATACTTTGGGCATGGACCAAATGACTGACTATCGCCAAATTTGGCGACATTTCGGCTAAAACTCGCCAAGGTCGAGGACAGACGGCGAGATTTTGGGCATGTACCAAACAATGACTGTCTACAATTGTATTATATTGAAGATGTCCATAGACATTAAAGTACTGAAATTCTTTTCGGTGGTCCAGTAAATAAACTCTCCAGTAGATTTTAACCAAAAATCCAGATGCAGAACTAGATGTTACAACAATCTTATATATGAAATTTCATAATAGTTTTTGAGATTTGAGAGTTAAATATGCACACACGTACACAACAAAGTCGCCAAGCTTGGCGACTTTTGGCATAGTTCTTGAGGGAGGCACGTGACCATCGTCGGACCATTACCTAACTTATGTGGTAGGAGGTAGGACGGTATTGTGCTTGAAATGGATGAATCTCCTAAAATCGCCATTGACCGTAATGTATTGGAAATCTTTTGAGTGTTCCTGTAGCAGAACTATAAATGATAAAGACACTTTTTTTAATGGAGAAATTTATTTTCTAACTCTTTACAGCATATATCACTTCTGAGTCGTTTGAAATAGCCCAATACCTCTAAAAAACGCTTTGATGAATTTCGGCCCATAGAGCGTAATGTATTTCGAATCTTTTAGGCGGTTCTGTAGATAAACTATCCAGTCGAATGGAACCGAAAGGGGAGGTGCACAACTAGATGTTACAACAATCCTAAATATAAAGTTTCGACATTCTACGCCTAATAGTTTTTGAGATATGCGAGTTTAATGAATTTCGGCCCATAGAGCGTAATGTATTTCGAATCTTTTGGGCGGTCCTGTACATAAACTAGTCATTCGATTGCGACCAAAAGGGGAGGTGCACAACTAGATCATAGAACAATCCTAAATATCAAATCTCAACATTCTACGACCAATAGTTTTTGAGATATGCGAGTTACATACATACGTACGTACGTACGTACGTACGTACGTACAGACGGCATGGAAAAACTGACCACAATAAACTCGCCGCTGGTCAAAATGAGTTGCAGACGCGTTAATATGATCGTGCATGCTAGCCTACGATGAGAAGCATCGAAAAAATTCTTAAAATTAAATTTAGAGGTAGTCAAAATCGGATTTTTTGTCGAAATTTGGCCCCCAAAATTTTTCGGGATCACATTACTTCCTTATACTACGTACAAGGAAGTAATAATATCTTATAATAATATATCTATAATAAAATCTTAATAAATCTTCTAGAATTTGCAATAAATCTTAAGGTACTTCCATACTATTGTTGCGGAATTACTCTGCTACTCCTGGGGTTCGTCGTTCTAAAGTCAAGTTCGTGTAAAAAGTTCAAGTAAAAAGTCACTTGTCAGGATGGAACACAAACTTTATTGCTTCTAGAACTTCGTAGAACAATGAGCTGTACACAATTCACAAGCACAATCTAGCAGTAACGTGCTTTTAACAATCCGCTTGGATCAGAAGCTCTCACAAATGCTGTATTTCTCACACAAAATAAGTCACTTTTGCAGGCTAAAATTCCATGGAAATATTCAAGGGATATAGTACACTATCCCTTAAGACACAGCAATGAAGAATTTACACACAGCACTTTAAAAACAGCTTCACAAAGCAAGCTAAAACACAGCTTCTATAGCACTATCAGTTCACACAAAACAAGCGTACTCAGAGCTCTTCGCACATTGAATGTTCAACTCGCAACTGACTGTCGGGGCGACGCGCTCTTCTATAAATAGCCGGCGCAGGAGGTACAAGAGGTTTCCAGAAAAGTCAATTTCTCGAGGGTTCTACATAAAGCGTGAATTTTGATTACGTCATAGAAGAGAAATGTTAGGTTATTATGCGTTTTTAATGCAGGAAAAACAACTTCCAGGCCCCATTGGGAAAATCGCGCCAAATGACCAAAAAGTCGCCAAACTTGGCGACTTTTGGCGAAATATCGCCAAATTTGGCGCCAAAAATAAGTCCTCAGAAGTGAAGAGATCTAAGCTCTAGGACTAATATTTCTCGAGATTTCTAGAAGCCCATAGAAAAACATATGGGAAAGCGAAACCTCCGTATCTCCGGTTCTAATTGGCCGATTTTGATGCAACAAAAAGCAAAATTTATCTATTTGAAGCGTAGAATACGAATTTTAAATCATTTTAAGCCCCAGAGCAGCGGGTTGCCCCGAAAATTCGTAACATTGCCCCCTTCCCAAGGACTGCACGTCCCGGGCAGTACAATCCCTAGTTAGGAGGTCACACAGGTACCTACACTGTATAACACTTAACAAGATCTTAACAACATAATTCAAGCAAGTAATCAATAGCACAATAAGCAAATACACATTAATAAATAAATAATCATCATAATAAATAATTACACTGTAATAAGTAATCAATGTAATAACAAATACACATTAATAAAATCCAATATATTACAAATATGTACACTAAACATGGCGTAAGTGGTGAGAGAAAGAGAGTTGAAGAAAGAGGAAGAGAAGAGAAAGACAGGAAAGGAATGAGAGGTGAAAGAAAAGAGGAATTACGCCATAGTGACCATAGTCTGAGCTAATTACAACCGCGGTAGATGGCTAGCCGATCGTAATGTACAACTCTTGGCTTCGAGTTTGGTGACTTACGAATCCGTACGATGACGTCATTCAGCCGGTTTAGGACTGTGTAAGGACCGTCCCACGGCGATTGCAGCTTGGGAGACAGGCCTTTCCGTCGAGTAGGATTCCATAGCCAAACTTTGTCACCTGCGTTGAACTCGTGTCCCGTAGCCTTCGTGTCGTAGCGAGTCTTCATCTTTTCCGTGTTCAGGTTGATCCGCTCCCGAGCAAAATGATGTACATCTTCAAACCGTGCCCGAAGGTTTTCCACGTACTCCTCTGGCGATGAAGGCGCATCTGGAGGGCGGCCGAACACTAGATCGGCGGGAAGACGAAGATCTCTGCCGAACAGCATCTGGGAAGGTGTGAAGCCGGTAGTCTCATGGACGGCACTCCTATAGGCCAGCAGGAACAGGGGGAGTTTCTTGTCCCAGTCCTCTTGATTCCTAGATACCAGGAGCGAGAGGTTGTTCAAAATTGTACGATTGAACCTCTCCACCATGCCGTCGGATTGTGGGTGTAAAGGCGTAGTCTGGGTTTTGTCCATTCCGAGAAGTTGGCATAGTCCTTTAAAGACTGCAGAGGTAAAGTTCGTTCCTTGGTCGGAATGAAGTTGCAGAGGGGTTCCATATCTGGAAATCCATTCTTGCACCAGTACCTCTGCTACGGTCGTAGCTTCTTGATCGGGAATAGGAAACGCTTCGGGCCATTTAGAGAAGTAGTCAATGACAACTAGGATGTATTTGTTGCCATCCGAAGTTCGCGGAAGAGGTCCCAGGATGTCGAGGGCAATCCTCTCAAAAGGCGCTCCTACATTATAACGATGTAGTCTTCCACGGCTTCGTTTCTTCGGGCCTTTGCGGGCGGCACAGGCGTCACAAGCTTGACACCACTTTTCGACGTCGCCTCGAGCCCTAACCCAGTAGAAGCGCTCGCGAACTTTCTGCAGGGTCTTCATTACGCCAAAATGGCCTCCAGTTAAGCCATTATGAAGTTCTTCTAGAACCTTCGGAATCCTCGAGCGAGGGAGTACTAACTGCCATCGGAGCATCTTGCCGTCGTCCGACTCCCATTTACGATACAGGACTCCATTCCTCAGGCGAAGCGAATCCCATAAAGCCCAGTACTGTTTTGTTGCCGGACTGTAAGATGATATTTCTTGCCAACTGGGCTTAGCGCTGGATTTTTCCATAAATTCCACAATAGGTTTGATGTCGCTGTCTGCTAATTGGTCCGCCCGAACATTTTCGTCACTCCAGGGATCTTGAGATGATGCCGATGATGTAACTTGGCGGACAACGGGATGTTTCAGATGGTAATTTTTCTCTGCCCTGGAGCAATAGCGACAACTGTCTATGCAGGGCCTTCTCGACAAAGCATCTGCATTTCCATGAGATGACCCTTTCCGATGACGTATCTCGATGTCATATTCTTGTAGTCGCTGTATCCACCTGGCTATTTGGCCCTCCGGATTCTTGAAATTTAGAAGCCAGGTTAAAGAGGCATGGTCCGTTCGGAGCAGGAACTTTCGGCCGTACAGGTAATGATGGAAGTGCTCCACGGCCTTAATGATAGCAAGGAGTTCCTTTCTCGTAACACAATAGTTACGTTCTGCCTTTGAAAGGCATTTGCTCCAGTAAGCAATGACGTGTTCTTGGCCATCTATCTCCTGGGACAAAACTGCTCCGACACTCTCCTTACTTGCGTCTGTGTCCAGGATAAATGGCTTGTCAGGGTGAGGATACGACAAGATCGGCGAAGATGTTAAAGCCGTCTTCAGTTCGTTGAATGCGTCCTCACATTCCTCAGTCCATAGAAATTTCTGTCCAGTCTCGGTCAATTTGTGAAGAGGTCTTGCAATTTGAGAAAAGCCCTTCACGAATTTTCGATAGTAAGTACACAGACCGAGAAAACTTCTTAAGTCGTGGATATTCTCGGGACGACTCCAGTTCTGGACTGCGGACGTCTTTTCGGGATCGGTTCGGACTCCGTGGGCGGATATTATGTGCCCGAGGTAACGTACTTCCCGACGAAACAAATTGCACTTCGATGGACTTAGTTTCAAGTTTGCCTCTTTTAATTTCTGCAGTACCTTTCGAATGTTCTCGAGATGCTCTTCGAAAGTCCTTCCGACGATGATGATATCGTCCAAATAAACGAGACATGCTTCGTAGGAAAGTCCTCTCAACACTGTCTCCATTAGTCGCTCGAATGTAGCAGGTGCGTTGCAGAGTCCAAAAGGCATAACTTTGAACTGCCATAATCCTTGGCCCGTGGTGAACGCAGTCTTTTCACGGTCATCGGGATGAATTTCCACTTGCCAGTAACCACTTTTCAGATCCAGAGTGGAAAACCATTCGTTTCCCGATAAAGTGTCCAAAGTGTCGTCTATCCTGGGAAGAGGGTAGCTGTCTTTCTTGGTAATGTCATTCAGACGTCTGTAGTCAACACAGAACCGGGTGGAACCATCCTTCTTTCGGACCAAAACAATTGGCGAGGCCCAGGGACTAGTCGATGGCTCGATGACGTCATCACGCTTCATCTCCTCTAAAAGTCTGCTCACCTCTTCTTGCTTAGCAAACGGCAGCCGCCTAGGATGTTGCTTGATGGGAGAATGGCTGCCTGTATCTATCCTATGTTGAGTTAAGCTCGTACGGCCAAAGTCACCCGAAGTACGGGAGAAGAGGTCTTCAAATTCAGCTATTACTTTCTCCGCAGCGCTTCTCTGTTCTGCCGTTAACTCCACGTCTTGTATTAATTCCTTCGTCAGGCACTCGGAAGATTTAGCTGTCGTTTGGCTGATGTTCTTATTAATGCAGGTAACAGGAGTGCATGTCGCCAACACTTCATTTTTCTTTATCACCTTCGACTTGTCCGTCACATTTACTACTCTAACTGGAATTTCTGTTCTCGACAAGTCCACAAGTGTTGCTCCCACAAGTACTCCTCTGATGGAATCACTATTGCTTGGGTGTTCGATTAATCCAAAACGGAATTTATTGCTTTCTTTTACTGTTCCAGAAATTATTGAATCAGTTCTGGGAGGTAGAGTGATATCAGTCTGGGCTATTATTTGCTGAACAGGCAAAACAGTTTCATTTCTAATATCGAACGCAGCTATTTCTTCTGAGTCTGAACGAAGCTCATTATTCTTAAAGTCCAAATTAAATTTGTGCGATTTTAAAAAGTCGAGTCCGAGAATAAAAGAGTCTGTAATATTGGCGACATATACCACATGGTCGTATCTGGCATTTCCAAACGTGATTTCTACTTGCGCTTTTCCGCCCACTTCGATCTTGTCACCTGTCACAGTCTGGAGGGTCAGCGAGGGCGGAGTCCAGATAATCTTCAAGTTTAATTTCTTGGCCAGATCCGTCCTTATGATGGCTACGTTCGCTCCAGTATCAATCACCATGTGGCATGGGGAACCATTAACATATCCCAGTACGAATAGTCCATTACTGCCGCCATTCACTGATGAAATCTGTAAGACTTTCAAACGGGGCTTTTGAATATCCCTCAGCCTCTGTTCCTGAAAGTCGTCTCTTTTCTGTCTTCCTTCATGGGCTTCTCTGGTGCATTGATAACTGCGATCTTTACGACGAGAGTTCTTTTGTGCGTCGCAGTATTTTCGTAAATGCCCCTCGCTGTTGCACCTCCAACATTTCACTTTCTTTGGGCCATCTCTCGTTCTATCGGATCTTAATTTTCGTTCTATGAGATCTTCAATTCTCTTCAACCTGTTCTCGACGCTCTCTGTGTCTTTGTCAGCTCCCTCTTGGACCATGGCCGCTCTAACAGCATGCCGATCTTTTCTCACGGCCCGCTGAGCTGCCTCTAGCTTCATTGCGAACACCAGAGCAGACTTCAAATCCTGATAATCCTCCAACATGAGTGCCTTTTGGGTTTCTGGATCACGGATGGCTTCAATAAAATGACGCACCGCCATTTCTTCTCGGACATTATCAAGGTGGTCCATGTAGGCTAGATGACACAGCCTATCTATGTCCGAAGCCAGCTCTTGAAGGGTCTCGCCAGATCTCTGCATCCTCGACTTAAGTTGGATTCTACTATATTCTTTCTGACACTTCTCTCCGAATTTCATCTCCAAGGCACTGGCAAGGGCGTCAAAATCTCCTATCTTCGTCGCTCCGATAGTTTGCAATACATTAATTGCATCTCCGCTAAGGGAAGCGGCCAGTTGATTAGCTTTCTCGGACTCGCTCCAACCATTGGCTCTGGCGACGATTGAAAATTGGGTCTTGTAAGCCTCCCAGGGAGTCTTTCCGTCATAAGGCGTTAGTTTCACTGCTGGGTGGCGTGACGACAGTCTGATGTTTTCCGGTAACTTTCCCAGCTTGACGAGAGAGTCCAATTTTTCTTCCATTTTAGCTTCACATTCTTCCCGTATTTTCGAAACTATATTTTCTTTCCAATCCAATTTGTCCCCGATTTTATTATTAAATTCTTCACGTAATTCTATCAAGTTTCTTGCTTGGCTTTCTTCTAGTATCGACATTCTCTTCTCCATATTTTCTTGATTTGTCTGTATTTTTTCCTCCAGTCCGGATTTCATTTCTTCCAGTCCGGCTTCTATTTTCCGCTCCAGTCCGGATTTCATCACGTCGTGTGCGGCTCTTAATTCTTCCAGTCCGGTCTTCACATCGTCGTGTGCGGCTCTTAACTCCTCCAGTCCGGTTTTCACTTCATTGTGCGCTGTCTTTAACTCGTCCAATCCGGATTTCATTTCGCCTTGTACAGCTTTTATCTCATCTTGTCCGGCTTTCATCTCTTTTTTTCATCTCATCTTGTCCGGATTTCATTTCGTCTTGTCCGGATTTCATTTCCTGCATCATATTCATGAGCTTTTGAAGTTGTTCTTCCATTTTTTGTCTAGTCAAAACCATAAACTGGAAAATTAAAGTCTTTCTTTAGAACCCCGATTCTGACACCAAATGTTGCGGAATTACTCTGCTACTCCTGGGGTTCGTCGTTCTAAAGTCGAGTTCGTGTAAAAAGTTCAAGTAAAAAGTCACTTGTCAGGATGGAACACAAACTTTATTGCTTCTAGAACTTCGTAGAACAATCAGCTGTACACAATTCACAAGCACAATCTAGCAGTAACGTGCTTTTAACAATCCGCTTGGATCAGAAGCTCTCACAAATGCTGTATTTCTCACACAAAATAAGTCACTTTTACAGGCTAAAATTCCATGGAAATATTCAAGGGATATAGTACACTATCCCTTAAGACACAGCAATGAAGAATTTACACACAGCACTTTAAAAACAGCTTCACAAAGCAAGCTAAAACACAGCTTCTATAGCACTATCAGTTCACACAAAACAAGCGTACTCAGAGCTCTTCGCACATTGAATGTTCAACTCGCAACTGACTGTCGGGGCGACGCGCTCTTCTATAAATAGCCGGCGCAGGAGGTACAAGAGGTTTCCAGAAAAGTCAATTTCTCGAGGGTTCTACATAAAGCGTGAATTTTGATTACGTCATAGAAGAGAAATGTTAGGTTATTATGCGTTTTTAATGCAGGAAAAACAACTTCCAGGCCCCATTGGGAAAATCGCGCCAAATGACCAAAAAGTCGCCAAACTTGGCGACTTTTGGCGAAATATCGCCAAATTTGGCGCCAAAAATAAGTCCTCAGAAGTGAAGAGATCTAAGCTCTAGGACTAATATTTCTCGAGATTTCTAGAAGCCCATAGAAAAACATATGGGAAAGCGAAACCTCCGTATCTCCGGTTCTAATTGGCCGATTTTGATGCAACAAAAAGCAAAATTTATCTATTTGAAGCGTAGAATACGAATTTTAAATCATTTTAAGCCCCAGAGCAGCGGGTTGCCCCGAAAATTCGTAACACTATTATCCCGGCGGTCATTACCGCCAAACTATTTTATCTTAAAATGTTCTCTATTTATCTTGGCGAAAAATCGCTCGTCTTGGCGGTCTGCCTGGCTACTAAATAAGTACTAATCTAAAAAGAGTCTTCCTCCACGAGTCTTCCTTAGAGTCTTCCTCCACGACTGTGATGCATCGCTTGTAGCGGAGGTGGACGCGCCACCTTTTTGGGCGGTAGCTAGTGCACGTTTCACTACTCCGTTTGTCATCCGATAAATGGGATGTGTGTGACCGTCTATGGTCTCTGCCTCATGGAAGACACCAAGGGAAAAACCCTTACCAATGCTTAGTAACACTTTCTCAGAAGACGCAGTGGCTGACTTTAGACTGTCCGGTACGTGTAGGAAATCACTGGGCTCGAACAAAGTGCCCACGTTGCCACGTTCGAACGGATTTGCGTATCCACCTAAGCAACATGGGTTGCCCGCATCAGATCCGATCAGTGCACGCATCGTATGTTGCGTCTGCCATTCATGCAGTTGCAGATGCGTCGGTTGCGTTACGACGGTAGCTCATCGGACAAGTCCTTAATGCACCCGTCGATGTCAACACAATGGTGCAGCAGCTGCTGCGTCCATTCGACTATGATCAGGCGTTCAGTGTCAACATCAAAAATAACGGGATACACAAATCTACGTATCTGAGCGTCGTGATACAAAATTCAGTGGTAAAAGCTTGGTTACGAAACTCAAAGAAAACGTTGCTTGTTACGTACATCCATTCGCGTGAAACACACGGCCGTGTCCACGACGCAGCCATACCCCGTTCTTTAATCCATTTGAGTCTTCTTTATTTCTCGAAACTGAAACACTCTGAAATCTGTTTTTGGGAATGATTGAAACAATTTGGTGCAGCACAACCACCCGTTTTTTGGTAATACATTAAAGTTTCGGCTTTTAATAGCGTTGCTACACAAGCACAAACGGAGGGCACTCGTACAGAACGGGAAACAAATATGAGAGAGTGGGCCCGTTTACATGTGCAAAAATGCGGAGTAAATCCCGGGACTTACACTTCTTTCTACCCCGCTTCCCCTACTTAGGGGAAAAAATGCGGGGTAGAAAAATTCCTGGTCGAAAGGAGGGTTAATGCAGAGTCAACCCCGCTTTCCCATGATGCATTGCGATTTTTTCCCTGTACTCCGCTTTAACCCGGGATTTTCCATTTTCACATGTAAACGAGCCTACTATGAATCTGCCTGAATTAAAGTAGCTCTATCCCAAACAATGATGGGCCATAGACTTTGATACATTGAAGATGTTCATGGACCTGAAGGCATTGAAAGTCATTTGTGTGATCCTGTCAAAAGACTCACCGTAACCCGTCGATGGCAATCGCAAAGGGAAGTGAACAATTAGCTATTGCAACAGAAATAAATATCGAGCTTCAACATTCTAAGGCGGATCGTTTCTGAGCTATGCGAGTGACGTGCATATAACGTATACTCAGGAAGTCGCCGCAAAAGTCAGAATGGATCGTACGTGCCTAGGTGCAGTTGATTCCGGTTATACCGGCCAGCCGCTTATACGGACCCAATCTTATAGAACCCAAACAAACGCAGTTACATAAGCATGATATCATTCGTTTATTTGGACCGAAATTCCGCTTAATCGGACCATAGAACAAGAGAGCGAATAAGGAAAAGCGATCCCAATTCCCTTGCGTAAAGCGGATGTAAAGCCTTGATCTTAGAAATACAAGCAATGAACTAAATAAGCTGAAACACAAGTTTTGAAGCGCTGTCTTGAATGTATTAATAATTCATTTATATTGTGCTCAGAAGATGCGTCACCGTGGGGGGTGGGTATCGAAATAAATCCCCCCCCCAAAAAAAATCCCATTTTTATAAATTAACACTATATTAGTTATTTATTAATAGTTTATTTAGTATTAGCTAGCCAGAGCTTTTAAATTTTTAGATTGTGCTGAAATTTTGTTTGTCTATACTCGACATTTCCTGTCCCTCCGAACTTTTTTCCTGCTTATGGCTTTGCTGAATAGGGTATTGATTGCTTGGAAAAAACTGTGTGTAAATTAATTTTTCTAATCAATAAACTTCGTAATGGCAGTTCTCGTTTCAATGTTCGCCAGACACGGGGGCCGCGCAATAAAGGTCATAATGGAACAGTAATATGACGTATATGTCCTGTTTTGTATCCTTGGGGCACGTTCGTGTAATCGGACCAGCCGGTTAATAGACGCACCGTTCTCTTCCCGATGGTTTCCGATTAACCGGAATCGGTACTTGCGTATTATCCCGGCGGTCCGCCAAGACGAGCGATTTTTCGCCAAGATAAATGCAGGACACATGAAATTATGGATGGTTTGGAATACGATTGGCAACAGTTTGTCAGCACATTTGACGAGAAAATAGTTTGGCGGGAATGACCGCCGGGATAATACATAAGTACCTCGGAATCGTACATAAATAGTTGCGTATACTGAGAGATAACGCAGAAACTAGACATTTCAATCAAAATCGGAATCCCGAAAATCTTCAAGATCACAAGAGTCTTTCACTTCGCACAAGGGAGTAAAAGGCCGTGCTCTATGAAAGCCCTTTTTCCTATCACAGGAAATATAATTATACTTGGAATAACATAGGGGTTGCATTCCCGTTCTTGAAATAAAAGTTTCTTTTTGAGCGATGGCATCGCCATTGTTCAAACATTTACTAAGCTAGTCGCCATTTTTTTTGCAGAAGGATTTGCAATTGAAATCCTTAACGTATTTCTACAAACATTGGTTGAGTTATTATAACATTCAGCTATAATGGCGTGCTTTCTATCGTGCTGTAGCAAAATGTAAATCATAAATTTAATTTATTTTCGTTTTTCTGAACCTCTTTACAATATGTTGTTACTTAAGCCTAACTCAATAGGTAGTATTCAGTTAGGCTTGGTGACCGTTAAACGGATGAAATTGGATCGGTGGCATTTTTTCGATTTTTAAATGAATGTCTTGCAATAGCTGCTAAGTTCTCAGAGACGGTTCTTGTTAGTAGTTTTTGTAAATTAGTAATATGCACCATCTGGTTATTCGATTTGGAAGAATCCAAGATGGCGGATGCGATTCAGTGATCGCACATTTTGCCATCTGAGCTATTTTTATCTCGATTTATTTACTGAAATGACTAATCTAATGAATGAGATAAAGAATGTACCTTTCAGAGAATACCAATCGAAGTGAAAAATATATGAATTTTATCGTGCAGTATTTTAATACCATAAAGCATCTAATTTTGCCAATGTTCGACAATTTTTTTAAAAAATGCAATCAATGGCCGTTAAATTATTTCGGGAAGTCACTGAAAAAAGAAATATATTAAAATTGAGTATTTTAGGAACAGATGTGCGATAGGTATATGCAATAAACTCAAAAATTAGGGGTAAAATAAAAGATAAAGTTAGGAAAGTCGCCAAATTTTTACAACAGTATTTAATGATAATCGGTATGTACGTATTATACAGGTGGCCACTTCCGCCAATATATTTTCTCTCATTGTGTGCAATTAAACGCCAATAGCGCAACATTTTTACGATTATCTGTTAGTGTTCATTATACTATTTCATTATGTTCAAAAGTCGTTTTTAATAAATAATATCATCACTTTTAATTTAGCCAGCTATGTTGACCGTAAAAATGTTAAGATAAATTTGGTGAAGTGGATGGTATAGTACTTAGGTGCCTGATGACCTATACCAATATTATCTACTTGTAAGTTTAGAATTCTTAACCCACCTTTAAAAAAACGCTATTTTGAGACGATTTCTCAGAAGTCACGTCAAGTAGTCGATAGTGTAGACATATCTGTTTCATATTTTATGAGCATTATTTTAGAGGATAATTTTATAGGAAGAGATGGGATATAGATCTGCACTGCAAACTGTTTGGCAGGATTCCTGATTGTCCCCAAAACGACGTTTTGAAAGGAGGCTCCCTTTTAAAATTCAGAACTATGCACTTATTTGGATCGGCCCCCAAACCGGTGGTTTGCGAAATACCAGGGGTTCACAAAACTAATATAGTAGTACAAAATGACTGTGCATGTAGGTCATGTTTTTGGATTTTAGAAGGGGGTTCGCAGCGAGAAAAAGTTCGAGAATCACTGGTTTTAAGTTACAATACTTGCCGATTATAGCAACCATATAGCTAACTTGGCGTCATAAAGATTATTCATGGCGATATTTTATCACCACCGTCTCGGTGATATGCATATATCTCGATTGCACGGGGATTTAGTTTGAATGGCCAAGCTGGAGGTTGTTCATGGCTGAGAAATGAAATTCCAAAAATGTCTGGGAGGGTGGCGGCTTACTGGAGAAGCAATATTTCTATTTTTGATATTTATGTATTATCCCGGCAGTCATTCCCGCCAATTTTTTTTTAATCAAATATGCTGACAAACTGTTGCCAATCGTATTTCAAATCATCAATAATTTCATGTGTCCGGCATTTATCTTGGCGAAAAATCGCTCATCTTGGCGGACCATCGGGATAATACGTGAGTACCTTATTTTTTTATTACTAATCTTTGCTGATACTGGCGGAACAGCTTGGATAGTGGACACCCTTGGCGAATTTTCATTCTTTGGCGACTTATGCATGACCATACTCGACAATCATTTAGCGTAAATAATGCCAATTGAACAGTGCTCCATGCATTTCTTCTGCCTGACACTTCCACAAGGACAATTAAAGCTAACAAAAATTTCACCTCGTCAGTAGGATACAAATATACGAGCTGAGCCATGTATTATTACTAACAGTATTGGCAGGGCCTCAAATAGAGGAGGACAAGCGGGGCACGTACCCCGAGCACCGTGTCGAGGGGCGGTACTCGGGGCCTACATCCCTGATTGACACGCCCTTTCGAAAATTTCAGAAATGTTCCGCGTTTTTTAGGACTTCGGCTCAGTGGGTTCAGTTATTCTCTTGCTCCATACACGTTGGCATCACTGTTTTCATCTCTGTTCTATTGCAGGACATTTCTCACAAAACCACTGACTTATGGGATCGCTCATTCTCTCTTTTTCTTCTTGCAGGAGGAAGGTGTTTGGTCGTCGGGAGTCGCCAACGCTCACAGCGGTTGAGGAGGTAATTGGTGGGGAGGATGTCGGTGCTGTGCCTGCAGTTGAGGAGGTGGTTGGTGGGGAGGATGTCGGTGCTGTGCCTGCAGTTGAGGAGGTGGTTGGTGGGGAGGATGTCGGTGCTGTGCCTGCAGTTGAGGAGGTGGTTGGTGGGGAGGATGTCCGTGAGGTGTCGGCAGTTGAGGATGTCGGTGGTGGGCAGGAGGTCGGTGCGGTGCCGGTAGTTGAGGAGGATGTCGGTTCTGTGCCTGCAGTTGAGGAGGTAGTTGGTGGGGAGGATGTCGGTTCTGTGCCTGCAGTTGAGGAGGTGGTTGGTGGGGAGGATGTCCGTGAGGTGTCGGCAGTTGAGGATGTCGGTGGTGGGGAGGAGGTCGGTGCGGTGCCGGTAGTTGAGGAGGTCGTTGGTGGGGAGGATGTGGGTCCTTTGCCGGAAGTTGAGGAGGTTGTGGAAGAGGAGGTGGGAGTGTTGTTGGGAGTTCTAGTGGATAGGGTCGTGGCCCGGGAAGTGGTAGAGGTGTGGGGGGCGTCTCGTACGGAGCAGGGGGGCGGTGAGGGATTTGGCAGGTGGCGCGCCTGGGATGGTTTCTTTGACCTCCCTGTAGTGGGCGCTGCAGGTGATGCTTGTGATGAGTTTTTCCAGCGGGACATAGGCGATTGGTTTGGGGGTCTCGTGGACAGGGATGTTTCTCTGCGAGAGATGTCGGGGTATGTGCTGGATGAGGTCATTCCGGCTGAGGGATCGGGTTCGGCTGATGCCCCCGAGGAGGGTGTGGGCTCTGTCTTGGATGAGGAGGTTCCTCGTGAGGGATCGGGTTTGGCTGTTGCCCCCGAAGAGGTTGTGGTTTCTGTTTTGGATGGGGAGGTTCTTCGTGAGGGATCGGGTTTGGCTGATGCCCCCGAAGAGGTTGTGGGTTCTGTTTTAGATGGGGAGGTTCCTCGTGAGGGATCGGGTTCGGCTGTTGCCGCCGAGGAAGGTGCGGGGTCGCAGGCCGTCGAGGAGGAGGCGAGGAGGGAGGGTGGGGGTTGTTGCGGGATCGTCCGCTGGTTCCGGAGTCTTTTCCGTCGCAGGAGGAGGGTTCCGCGCTCCGTCTCTGTGCTGTGTTTCACAGATGACGAGTTCTATATCTTCCGGTAGGATTGCGAGGGGAAGGGGACAGGATGGAATTGGTGGTGGGGGGATTGCGAGACGAGTTCAGTGTTAGTAGTTTAGCCCAATGGCTGTTTTGGCGGTTGAAGTGTGTCTTTACTCATAGATATTGCGCCTAAAGGGGTTGTGGGTTCGAGCAATAGTTTCAACTCGATGTGCTAATAGCTTGAGAAAAGTAAGTCATATTTCACTATGAGGAAAAAGCTTCGGTGAATCTGGGGTAGAGAATTTTTTCGGGGTTGGGGCAGGAAAAAGGGTGGTGTAAGAGTTTTTTTTTACTCCTGACAACACTTGGAATTATACCAATGGTGTCCTTCAGTTCGCAGTGCTAGCTGACAGTGTAGGATAATTGGTGTCAAATGGTCTTAGATTTAATTATAGTATTTCGAGCTAAGGTCGTTGCATTAGTGAAGTTTAAGATTTGTACTTGTTTATGCCTCTATTTTGAGC